>OMLP01015517.1:51159-71032 GCA_900302685.1 Spondyliosoma cantharus | reverse complement strand
AAGTTCAAGTACACAGAGGAGTACACCTGTATCAACTAGACTAAGTTTTCTTCCCTCCTGGCCCCTCCATTCAAACTGGTGGACGTTCAACAGCTTACCCAGCTCTGAATAAGAATTATGGATTTGTGTTGTGTAACTTCAAAGCAAGCACAGCCAAGACTGAGTCAGAGTGAGCGTGCATGCGTGTGTGTGTTTGTGAGTGTGTGTGTGTGTGTGTGTGTGTGTGTGTGTGTGTGTGTGTGTGTGTGTGTGCGTGCGTGTGTGTGTGTGAGTGTTTTTTTTTTGTGTAAACGTAAGAGAAAGAAAGAAGAAAGAAGTGGGCACGCACTTTATGAGGCAATCCCAGAGAAAGACCTCATTCTTGCGATGTTCCTGTCTGGATTTTGTACGAGTGGATGGAGAAAAAACGAAACATGAAATCGCGCTTTCCCTCAATTAACGCCGGGTGCTCTCGATTTTGTTCTCATCAAAGGATTTCTTGAAGAGACACTGTACATGTTTATCCTGCAAATATGGAGCGAGGATCAAACAAAACAATTATGCAGTACATTATGTGCCCTCATTAGTCCTTAATTATGAATTATAGTCTTCAAAGGATTCAAATCATGATCATCGGGCCTTCTAGGAGGTAATATATCACATTTAAGATAATAATCAATACATTTTGCTTATTTCCTGCAGTTCTTCCGCCTGACCATTACATAACCTCTAGCCCTGTGTGTGCCTGAGTGTGTGTGTGTGTGTGTAGATAGATGTCATTAAAGTGATGTTAAATGGGGTTTAAGTGATTGTCTCATCGTGCTGGTTTTGAACACTGATTCCTACACTGGGAGCGAGCGGACTGGCAGAGCTTGTTAGCGCTTGGCTCTTTGCTCCCATCAACTCTTGTTGGGCCTCATACTGGCTGAGGACGAGGAGAGAGGAGGGTACTCTTCATGGAGTGTCTGTATGGGCCGGGACTGTGTGTGTGTGTGTGTGTGTGTGTGTGTGTGTGCGTGTGCGTGTGCGTGTGCGTGCGTGCATGTGTTTAGCCTGCATCTACAGGGTTAGTAAGCTTTAAAGAAATCCTTTTGCCCCAGAAAACATGTTGTTTTCACCAACATCATCATTTAAGTTCATAGACAGTTCATAGACAAGCTTTTGTGCCGATTTCTTTATAAATACCACACTTTTTTTGTCCTCTAAATACTTGTGGTGAAATGAGAAAATGACACTGGTTTCACCTCAAATGTCACCTTCATCTCCATTTTTTCAGTCAATCATTCATTTCTGACCGATTCAAACAATTAAAAAATGTTTTGCCAAAAGTAATCAGTACTTTAGTTATTAATGAACTTGATCATAAGCTTGAGCCCTGCTGAAAACCTTTCTTTATGCAACATGTGTCAGAACCTCTTAAATTGCTTTGTATTGTCGTGTTTTTTAATGTTCCTCTCTAGCCATTAATTTCAGTTAAATGTGATTCGTGTTCTCTCTTAGTAACAGACTAGGTCATTACTTTGATTTATTTTCTCTGCTGCCCAATATTTTTAAGTACTGACTTCACAGAACAGTGGTGTTTTACAGCCATGCAAGCAGCACGGAAGCTTCTGTGTGGCCCTGTTAGCATGATGACTTTAGCATTTCGGTCAAAGCACAACTGTCTCTAAGTGAGCCTCACAAAGCTGCTAGCATAGCAGTCTTGCTCCTGTGACTGCCTAAGTCTCTTCTGTTTCTGCCTCCAATTTGTTTTATAGCCACCGTCATCATGTTCTCCATGACCAAGAGGTGGACAAACGATTCTGTGTTCCTATGAACCACCTGTGGGACAATCAGGCTCCGTACACTGTCTGCAACAGCTCCTTATCAGAGTATGGAGTGCTGGGTAAGACTGAAGCCACACAGAACGCTGTACTGAGTCATTTTGTACCTCTGTGTAATCATGACTGTCACTTCAGGTTTTGAGCTTGGCTTTGCCATGGCGAGTCCAAATGCTCTTATCCTCTGGGAGGCCCAGTTTGGAGACTTTCACAACACAGCCCAGTGTATCATTGACCAGTTCATCAGTCCGGGCCAGGCCAAATGGGTCCGCAACAATGGTATCGTCCTACTGCTGCCACATGGGATGGAGGGAATGGTGAGAAGTTGACTTAAAACAGGTCTAACTGTGTAATTCTGCAGCGTTTACAGATACATTTGGATATTTTGGAAATATATGTTTAAAATGGGACTCGGCTTCCATTTTGTCACTCAGTCTCGTGCTCTTCCTCTCTTCGATTCTTAGGGTCCAGAACATTCTTCAGCCCGACCCGAACGCTTTCTGCAGATGAGCAAAGATGATCCTGATCACTTCCCCGTATGTTCACATGTATAAGTTACATTAAGGCTCAAATGGTTACCATTATGAGGCACATCGCACCTAATGGTATATTTCAGAGAAAGTGCACTGCACACTGTGCTCTGTTAACATTCCTGTTTAATTGGCTATGCTGATGTCATGACCACTTAAGTGATGGCTTAAGTGATGATTGTCAATTTCTCTAGAGCTGAGAAGTCTCTTCATTATGGTCTCCAAAGGGTAGTATTCAGCAGTAAGGCGGGTCTCAGGGGGGGAGCAGGTACTAAGGAACATTCAAGTAGGGAACCACAGCGGGCTGTATCAGCAGAAGCTTACCAGATTCATCTTCAAATGGGATATTGATCAAACTATTAGTGCGAGCATAGGAAGGGATTAACATTCTCTGTCCTGCGTGTTTGTGTGGGTGAGAGAGATACAGTGCGGTGGTGCATTGATGCACTACACTATAACTCCGCTATTTTGTTCGCAAAAATACCATTTCTGATTTCAGAATCACCTTTTACTACTTGCTACCTACAATTTTTTTATTTATTTTTTTCACACAGGAGTTCAGTGGGGATTTTGAAGTCCAGCAGCTGTACGACTGTAACTGGATTGTGGTCAACTGTTCCACGCCTGCTAACTACTGTCATGTGCTCAGAAGGCAGATTCTGCTTCCATTCAGAAAACCGGTAAAGTGTGACATCTTCTTCACTATATTTTTTCTGTGTCTTTTTTTGCGTCAGCTGCATCGAAAATCACAGATATAAGCCGCTGCTTTCCTCAAATTCCAGACATTCCAGTTGTTTGACACCATTCCGGGCTCCAGGGTCCTTGAAATCCTGGAAAAATATGATGTTTATCTAAGAGAACATATTACAGGGTAACTCACCAGTTCTACACATTAAAGTGTGTTTACAAGTTTTGCATAGTATTAGTGCATATGTGAAAAGGTATTATAAAGTCTTTAGTGGCTCCTGAATAAACTGCATGTAATCTGATAAATTGCTTCAAGTGATGTCAATCAGTGGCTACGATGCATTGTGGGTAATGTAGACTCCAGGTTTTATCACTATCACATCACTGGAGGCAGTTTATCAGATTACGTGCAGCTTCTTCTACAGCTAAAAATGCTTTATAATACTTTTTTGACATACGCAATAGTGCTCTATTCTAAGACCTGTAAACACATACACTATTGTGTATAATTGGTGGAGTTGCCTTGAAAACTGTAAAAAATAAAGACATAGGTCATTGAAAGTCCTTGATTTTATATAATTTGTACAAGAAAAGCAATTGTTATTTTGATATTTTTTCAAATTGTTGAACCTGAGCTTCTGTAAATTAAATCAAAGCATCAAAGTATGAAAACATGAGAGGCACAAACTGGGGTTATGTCTGCATATTGGTTTATTGCTTCATCATGAAAGAAGAGATGTCAAATTCACATGTTATGATACGATAATACAGCAATCCTTGAAAATAAACCCCTGGTTCTGTATGTCACTCATTTGTACTTTGGACCCCTTTTGAACTAGTTTGGGTATAAAGTTTTGGGGTGTAAAGCATTTTTCCTTTTTTGTATATCCACAGCTCTTTTCATTCAGTCGTTCATAGTTTTCAGCCACAGTGAATGTCTTAACTGATCCCCTGTCGCACATAAATGCAGTGCTTCACGAAGCATGAGAAAATGACTTCCTGAGCAAATTAGGAGGAGCCCAATAGGGGATAATGTTGTTTGTTTTTTCATGAAAACCTCTGAAATTCTGGACTTGGTCGGCTGAGCACAAAGGCTTTTATTTATTTGATTGTTAAAGAAATGTTTTGTTTTCCCAATGCTGATGTTGCGTGCTATATGGTGGCAACAAATTAGCGTGAAAAGAGATAAAAACTTTTTTCTCTGGAGTTTTTCAAAGCGCTCAACGAAGACACGGCTGATGGAATCAATCTGTTGTTTGTCACTGACGGAAACTTTTCTCTTTTTTTTTCCTCACAGCTGATCATTTTCACTCCAAAGTCTCTGCTCAGGCACCCGGACGCAAGGTCCAGTTTTGATGACCTCGCCAAAGGTAGAGTTTAACTATCTCTGTGAAATGTGACATAAGAATTTGGTGTGCAGTGGTCGGTAACATATCGCATTCAATGTCTGCAGGAACTAAATTCAAGAGGCTGATTCCAGACGAGAGCCCTGCCGGTCAAAACCCAGCTCAAGTGAAGAGGGTGATCTTCTGTGCTGGAAAGGTCTACTATGAACTGGCTAAAGAGAGGAAACGGCAAGAATTAGAGAAAGACATCGCCATCATCAGACTTGAACAGGTGTTTAATCCCTCTCCTTTTGAAATGAGACTGGCTGTGTTTAAATGAATGTGTTTAATGCACATTTTAGAGTACCACATTAGAAAAGGTTCCTCGATTTCGCTCAAACTGTTTTCAGCTCGTTTTGAAAATCAGTTAACGGTCTAGTGGAAAAAAAAAATAAAAAATTCTCGAACTTCTTCTTTTCCAGAAGTTTTTTTTGGCATTCATAAGAACAACTGGTTTTGTTTCTGCTATGTGACCTTTATTTATTTCACTCAGCCATGCATAACCTAGCATATACTACCAACGTCTGACGAAAAACTACACTTTGCGTTGCCTGATCTAATCGCTCGAAACTAGTTGATGCAAACGTGCATAGTTCTTTCCTCTGACATTTCAAAAAATGCTTGACAGGTAGATGGGAACACAGCTACAGATGCAATTTTGTAATTTCTTGTTCCCCTTATTTTTTGGTTTCGCCCTCAGATCTCCCCGTTCCCGTTCGACTTGGTCCGAGCAGAGGCAGAGAAATTTGCCAACGCGGAGCTGGTCTGGTGTCAGGAGGAGCACAAGAACATGGGCTACTATGATTATGTCCGGCCACGTTTCCTCACAGTCGTGGCCAACAAGAGACCCGTTTGGTATGGGTTTCTTTACGTTGTCTATTTGTTCTAAATCTATTTTTAAAAAAATCAGGTGGAGGACTTCAATTCTGATGACGAGCCTTTTGTGTTTCGCGCACAGGTACGTGGGGCGGGACCCTGCAGCTGCTCCTGCGACGGGGAACAAATCCACCCACCTCAATGAGCTGAAGAGGTTCATGGACACGGCTTTCAACCTGAGCGCCTTCCAGGGGGCGCACTTGTAAGTGAGAACTGGAACAAGAACTGGGCTGGAGGTGCCGTCTCATCTCTAAACAATAATAGTTTTGGTGTATATTTTAAAACTCTTTTCAACTTCGTGACAATCTAGCTCGTAGCCGAGTGATTTTAGCAAACATCATTTCAACCTCTTCTAGCCTCATGTTGAAGACTGCCTGGATCAGACTGCACAACAACATCAATATTGCCACTCTGTCAGGTGACGTGATCATTGTACTGTTAATGTTGATTGTATGTTGCACCTTGACAAATCGTAGTGTGCAGTCTTTCACGACCTGCGATAACTATGATATGCTGAGAAGAGGCAAAGAAATGGGACTCTTCCTCACCACTGTCCTAAATGCTGAATCACAGAACGACAAATTGTCCGAAACTTTCACTGTCGTCTCCTGGCCACGTCCTTTGTCAAGTGAAATCAAGTCATTTTTATTTACACAACCCAAAATCACCCATACCTCTATCACCCTCTGTCCCCAGAGCCTCAATTCTGATGAGGTAAACCTTTCCAAAAAACGTATTTTCTGCAACTTTGTTCAATCAACACTATTCAGCACCTAATTGAGGGCTTTAAGTGTACGTACACACCTCAAAGATTTTCCCAAACAGAACTACACATTTCATAGATTTGTTACACTTGTGGTGCTACACTTCCTACACCTTTATTTCAAAATAAAAGAAAGTATTACGCAAGTTTAAATGTAACCCCTCAGTCACAGAACTGTCACCTTGTTAAGTGGTGAAGTAGCAGTAGTCCTGTCTTTGTACCCGTTATATCATTCACACACCAGATTCCGTATTTTTGTGACAATCACTGATATTAGAGTAGCTTTAGAACTGTGGATACCTCCATCGCTGCCACGCTGAATACTAGTCTATATTTGTAGTATTGATTTGTATTTGTATTGATTTTTGTAGATGAATAGGAGAAGCTGCGAGACGCACACAAAACACCAGCGGGTGTACTTAAACGACGAATGCGATTCACATATCACAGGTATGAAGACTGCTGTGAAATTTTACACATCGGTAGGTCTCGTGCCTGTATCTGCTTTGGCTACCTTGGCTGTTACTGAAGGAGTCTGTATTTATTGTCACGCCTCACTTCACCAGGAGACATGAGCCAGCTGGCACGGAGACTTGCAGCCATGTTTTCTACTTAGGACATAAGGCTCGGCTCCCTCTGTGGAGGCTGAGGGATGCGCACACGCGGAAAAAAAAAAAAAAAAACACACAGCAAAGCTTTAGATGCTTGGAGAGCAATATTGACGCCTGGCTGTCACATTCAAATCCCCAGGTGTTTGACAGAATTGATATTAGTTACCACTGTGCTTAGAAATGCTCAATAAACGATGCTTCCTGTTTAGATCTACTGTAGCTTACCGTTTCCACTTCCAGCTGGGAGATGCAACTATAAGCCATGCACAAATGTCATTTTACATCTTTAACGATTTTTAAAAGAGGGTTACGTGTGTTAGTTTTATCGATGAAAAAAAATGTTTTTCCTCATATTAGTGTGGATATTGAAACATATGCACAACCTTACGGAACCGTTCATGAGAATAATAAAACATGCAATAAAATATATTTAAGTTTAATAACACGTCTGGTCATGATTTCTGGTTTGCAAATGGTGCTTGGCGGTGTAAAAAAAGAAGTCAGTGAAATAAAGCGAGACTATATGAGCTTTTAGAGATGAAATAACAGATTGTGCTTTAATAAATGAAAAATTGAGTTCATAAGCGCTAAAACTCGCTCATTCTAATACACTCAGAGTTGGTGCTTATTAAACACGAGACAGATATTGCTTTGTGACCTGCATTAGAGTTAATTTGCAGACTTTAAGACTCTTCTCTAGTTGTTCTGCCGTTATACTCATCTACTTTATTGTTTTCATGTATGGTAATATCACAGTTGTGGCCACAGGGGCTGCATATAGCCTACATA
Source organism: Spondyliosoma cantharus (assembly GCA_900302685.1). NCBI lineage: Eukaryota > Metazoa > Chordata > Actinopteri > Spariformes > Sparidae > Spondyliosoma > Spondyliosoma cantharus. The sequence goes on along the minus strand of OMLP01015517.1, from coordinate 63,592 downwards.
CAGTATGTGAAATACTCTGTGTAGCTTGGCTAACCCCTGCAAGGCAAAGGCCTCAGGCAAAGTTAGCTGTTGGGCCCCCACTGACTGCCTGTGCATCATCTTGTTCCCTCCCAAAGTTCTCATTAAGTAAAGTGCACACAGTGGGCTACTTATGGTAGATTTATTATATCCCTAGAGACCTGGAGAGCAACCCATAAATCTATGCTGGAATTAGACATATACATCTGGAATAGGCATCACGAGAGCCCAATATAAACTAAAATGACAAACGTGTTAATGTTACGAGTTTCAAAACAACCGTTTTCCACATATGGTGGGGTGAAGAAGATGAGTTAAGAAGCCTTGCAGCCCTGGGAAAGAAGCTGCTCTGTAGTCTGGTAGCACGGCAGCGGATACTTCTGTATCTGTTGCCTGATGGCAGCAGGGTGACCAGACTCTGGATGGGGTGAGTGTTGTCTTTAAGTTTCCCTTTGGGCTCTGCGCAGACATCTCACTTCACCTATATCTCACTGATGCTCCGTAGATGGGTACCGACGATGTTCTGGACTGTTTTTAATAACCCCGCTGCAGAGCCTACCTGACCTGGGCCGTGCACGAACCAGCCAGTTAGTGACGTTTCCTGTCACATTAGCTTCCTGTGGCTCCCACTGAACTAAACGAATTGCTGACACAAATGAACACACAGTGAATGTGAGGATTTTGGGGTGCAGGGGGGATTTAACAGCACACATTCTCAGTCATGCAGCAGCACATAGTCTAAAATACAATAAGTGCTATAGTAAGCATTTATATACAAATGAAATGCAGTCTTAATAAACCATGATGGGTTGTTGGATAAGTAAAAAGGCTAATTATATGCACATGGGTGTTTTTATTTAAAAGCTCAGGGGCAGGTCCTTGTGTTTTTCTTTAGTGAGCCTTCTCCACAGCAGCAACAGCCTCCCTGCACACAGGGTCCAGCTGTCCATCTCCACCTGCAGGGGAGACAAACACGAACAGGTTGCCTGGCTCCGATTCTGCTTAACATCACTCAGAACAACGCAACAAACACGCACACACGCACACGCACACACTCACCGAACTGCAGCTGCTTGATACCGCAGCTGAAGACGACCTCCCCGCTGACCACGAGCTCCACCACGCTCCTGTCACGCGTCTCCTCCAGGACGCACTGGTGCCCGCGCGCTCTCAGGGCGGCTGCGGACACGTCGGACAGTTTGACCTCACCTGACTGACAGCGACAGAGACAAGGTGCGCTGTGTGCGAAGAGGAACATACCCTGGAGACCCTGCAGGCGGAAGGTCCGGTGTCCCACGGCGCCATTGGATTCATACGGTCCGTAGCAGAGTGTGACCCGCGCGTTGGCTGGCATTGTTTGTTGTGGTCACCTAGGTAACTGTGACACACACCGCACCTGTTGCCAACACAGCCTCCTACCAGATGTGTCAGGGTGTCATCTGCTACGTCTGTTTATTAGATTTATTCCTGAATAAGTTGTAAAATGGCAAAATGACTGAGGCTGATACTTCCGACACAAAAACACATCCATGAATCTCTCATTATAATAAGTAATAGATGAGGCTATGTGTATTAACAAATACACAATGAAATGCCAATAAAAGTTGTCAGATTTCAGATAATTCCACATATTGAAAGGGTGCCTGATAATAAGTTCTGATTTAGACTCAGAGGCACAAACATTCAAGAGATGTTATTATGAATTGGACTCAGTGCCACATATCACAAATTAGATACTGTGATATGATTTGTCCTCTCATGATATGAACTGTAATCAAACAAATCTTCTAAGGGTTTCTAATTATTCCAGTTGGGTTGACATGGCCTGTTGGCTTACAGTGGCAAATGCAGTGTTGTAAAAAAATAGTCAAAAGTCCTACTTGAGTAGAGGTAAAGATACACTACTCAAAATGAGTTAGGGATATTGGGATATGGGTGCATATGCGTTTGCACAAATATGAATTAAAAGTCAAATAAAATGTGTCGCAATATTTTGGGGGACCAAACATATTCACAAAACACACAAATGAAAATTCAAATATGTCAAAGAATAAACAATCAAGTGAAACAATAAAATATACCAATATCCCTAACTAATTTTGAGTAGTGTATATTAAAATATTACCAACGTATATAAATAGTTCAGTAAAAAAATATTTTTGGATTTTGGGCTGTTGGTCAGAGAAAGCGAGACATTTCATGACATTATCCTGTGTTTTAGGATAAAGGCGGGCTTCAAGTTATATGGAGTGGGATGTCATCTCCCGTGAAAGCAGTAAAATCACACGTTTGTAGGGACGTAGGGAAATCAAAAGTCTCAAAAGTACCCCTGTTTTCACTGTATACTATATGCGTTGACTGATTGACCATTATCAGATTTTATCTTCAGCCTTTTTTTGATCACCTGAATCATTTTTAAAAAAAATCTGATTGTTGATAAAATAATTTACAAATGCACTTCTAGGCTCTGGTGTAGCATGTATTCTGCAAAGTATAGTTACTAAAGTAATCAAATAAATGTAGTGAATAAAAAATAAAAAAGTACAATATTTCCCTACAAAATGTAGGGCAGAAAATGGAAAAAAAGTACTTCAGAATTGTACTTATGTATAATACTTAGTTACATTATGTCACGTCACTGGGACCGTGTACAGTAATGTACATTGTGCCTTAAATGAATAAATAATAAATACATAAAAAGAAAAAAAATAAGTCATTTTTCATGAAGCAATTAGAATTTTTCAAATTGTGCATCTACTATTTAAACACCCAAATGAACACTTAGTTTGATTGTAGTTTTCTTTTAATCTTCAACAGTATTCCATAAATACAATAATTTATTCCATAAATACAATAATTTATTCCATAAATACAAGGATAGTCATAAAACACAGTGTTCACCTCTAGTTTTTCACATAGTTTCATATACTTACTTTTTAACATTTACACCCTATAACATTATACAAAAATAAATAACTTAATCCATATATTCTGCTCATAGATTTACAAATGCACACGTTTGATCACACTGAACATTCTTTGATAAACTAAACAACATCTCTTTAAAGTCTTTGTCAGTTACTTATCGTTTCCTATGTACACAAGCAAAGTATGAGCCCCAGTGCACGGATTACAGTACAGTCAACTACATGATTTGGTAAAAGGATGTTTAGACGTTTTAGTAATACCACATGTGTTGTTGGTACAATAGACACAACACCAAATGATATTGCATAGAATATTCTAGTTTACAATGTAGCCTACTTATAATCTTCAGAAAATCAGATAACAGCATGCGATTTGTGAGCTGACATCAGCCATTTATCACAGACTACATGTGCTCTGTCAAACTGATTGACAAGGCTTCACAGACAAAATGATAAAAAGAAAAAAAGACAATAAATGCAGAGACAGAATTGGGAGAATGAATCTTCCCATTGCCCTCCATCCTGAACTGCAGCACTGGTTGTTACCAAACTATACATTTATTATTTTTTTCTTTGGCTGATCCATCTCAATCTATTGCAAAAAAAAAAAAAAAAAGGAACTAAAATATGGCTTGAATTTTTACCTACTTCATTTTTTCTGACAACATCCGTTATAATAACGAAACACCTCTAATATTCTCTAAGAATAAGTCTATTATCATTGGCACTTGATACTTTTTACAATACAACGACAGGTTAACGTAACGTTTTGTATCACAGTTACAGTGAATGACTCGAGAGGAGCAGTTTGCTGCGTTTAAAATCACTCCACCTCTATTCTCACTGACGGTTTCTGGATTTACTCCCGTTCTTCAAAGCCTGTGCCTCCCCGTGTGATGAAGTCTGGGTTTGAGCCTCCATTGTAGTCTGGTCTGGAGTCTTCACCAGAACCTGTGGCAGCGCTGGCTGATTCTTGGTCAGGTCAGTCGCTCTCTGCTGCGTTTTGTTTTGCCAGTTTGTGTCTGTCTGCGTGTGCGTCTCCAGCGTCCGGCCCTGTCTTTGCACTTTGACGCTCGAGTTACATCTATTGCACAGATCCCTCATGTCCAGGAGCCCCTGCACCAGACATTTGACAAATTCTGCTGAACGCGTCTCCGAGCTCTCGTGGAAACTGGACGCGCAGAAGATAATGTGGTCTGACTGAGGGTTGTAACACGCTCCGTATCCGTTCGGAAGTACGGGTCCGTAGCAGCAGAACATCTCCACAGTAGTAGGAACCTGAGGGAAGAGCGGATCCTTCAGTACTGACAGTTTTATTACTGTGTTTAGACACCGCTGTGGGTGGAACGATGGAGACTATTCAGATGTAAGTGTGTCTTAAATCTTGATGTCTGACAGTTATATAAACAAAACCTATATTGCAGTTTTGACTAAAATAACCAGGTGGCATTTTATTCAAAACATCTCTCAATCTGTTCAGTTTCTTCTGTGCAGAAACACTATACAAGGGAAACAGACAGGTACATGCTTGAAGTGCACATTAAAAGTTGTGTGTCAAGCTCAGAAAAAGCTATAATCTCCACTTCCCGTGATACAACTCAGTTGTGTCTTTCAGTCACAGCTGCAACAATTAATCAACTAGTTAATTAAAAATGATTTTGATGATTGCTAATCACTTTTCAAGAAACTATTTTAAGTTATGGTTCCAAGTTTTTCTTGTTTCTGAGTGTTTTTGGATGGACTGTTGGTCAGTCAGACAAAGCGAGACATTTGATGACATCACCTTGTGTTTTAGTCTTTGTTTTATTGCTTTGCCTAAAAGCTTTGCTCAATGCATCACCTGCAGCCATTATTTCAATCACAAATAATTCATTTTTGTCAACGATGTGATGCAGCTGAACACTTGGACAGTTCCGAAGAGAAGTCTCGCACTCCTGTTAAACCTTTATTTAATAATTTAACTCTGCCAATAATGTTAAGTATTTCAGAGACCTGAAAAAACTCAGACCCTGGATAATGTGCCATTTGATCCACTTTCAATGCTTTCATTGTTTTCTGATGTTATAGTTCAACTGATTAATACAGAAATCGACATAGTAATCTGCAGATGAATTGATTATGTATAGGGATGCACAGTATTGTATATTTGCAGATAATTGATAGGCCGATAAACTCATTTTGACTTATTTCCAAATACTGATCAATGTCAAAAGTTTATACTGGCATAAGTTGTCATTTTTTGCCCATATTTCATTTGAAGCCTTTATAATATAACTTTCATTAGAACTCTCTTGGCTCCTAAATATCGACTTCTTTCAAACCACCCTCCTCCGGTTTTATAGCTCAGGTTTTCTATTCCAAAAGCTCAAGCAAAAGCCAAGAAAACCCTGATGACATCATTGATGTTATGTTTCCCATCTTCATAAAGCTCCCTCCTTTGCCACATTACACAGCTGTTTTCACTCACTGCGCTGTGCTCTGTGTGACCATCAAAGCTCTTGTGCAAAAATAGGTGGAGGGTCCCTTTAACACATTTTTGATCACGTATAGTTTCAGTTTAATGATGACCGTACCTGACTCGTTGAGAGAATGAACTGATTACAGATGAGATGGGCTTCGTCTGTGAATATCTCTGGCTTCTCCATCTTCAGCTCACGAGCAATTTCACGCAGTCCCAGTAAGTGATTGTCTATTGCCATCCCTGTTATAGCCTGGGAAGGAAGAGTGAATGCGTGTTATTGTGTTTTCTTTGAAAAGCAAAGTTTTCCCAGAAATCAGAAAAATGGAGGACATTAGAGTATATTACCAGAATAGTATACTTTGTCTGCGCATTTATGGCGCCTCGTAACATCTCCATCTTTTGTGTGTCCTGCAGAAACCAACAACAACAACAACAGAGAATCGATGCTAGACTACTCAATCTATTTATTTACAGTAAGCATAGTTTGTCATGGTGGAGGAGTACATCAACGCGGGCCGTAGTCATAAAATCGAACTGACAATCTGATTACATTATTCAAACTGAGTTTTTTCCTCTGCGGCACCGTTCGTTTAAATTGGATCGTGTGACTAAAACATCTTACGCCTGTGCTCGGTCCTCCATCAGTCATCGCTTTGACAAAGGCCAGAGCTTCTGGCGTGGCTGAGCGGATGTTGTCCACTCTGCCTTCCCGAAAACGCCGTATAGAAGCGCTCTCGTAGGTGGACACAGGTCTGCCATGACATCTGGAGCAACACACACACAGAGATAGAGAGAGAGAGAGAGAGAGAGAGAGAGCCTTGTAGCTCGGAGCCCCGAGTTAATGTGATGATGTATGAGAATCCTGTCATTGATCTTTCTCTTACCGGTAGTAGGCTAGCTGAAGGGCAACCTGGATGTAGGCGTCAGGACTCATTTTCTGCTTCTTGATGAACTCTTTCCCGTAGTCGCAGAACTTGTGGACGTCCATGTCCAGATTTTTCACCAGCCTGAGCAGATAAGAATAACTCCTGCCATGAGCTGAAAGCATTTAATTATTCCCTTGTAATTGTGCAGAAGCCAGAGTAAAGCCAGACCTCTGTAGTTTGTCAGCAGAGGAGGCGAGGAGTTTGTGGATCTCTGGAGTGCATTTCCAGCGGAGTCTGCGTGGAGCAGGCAGCTCGCTCACACTGGCGGCCCTGACCAGCTTCGACGGGCTGCCAGTCCTGTTGTCTCATGGGAATATTATATAATTATGCATTTTATTTGTAAAGTCTTGGATTTTCTAAGCATATGCCAGCAAGTATCGCAAATGCATGTTGCACTTCCATTTCTTACATGTACTTGAGCAGATACTCTGTGCACTGCACCAGGACAATCCCTTCAAACGCTGAGTGTTCACACACGACTCCGCAGCAGCCGTCAGCTCCTACGATAAACTGACACAGACACACCATTCAGTGAGATTTTCCCGAGCCAAACTCAGATGCTCTATGAAGTTGCAGCCACAGTTTCATCACTCTACTTGAGCATTCTGCCACGTACTGGATCTACATGTTCCTTCATATACATTTCATCCACATGTTACACCCTGCAGAGAAGAGATAATTCACAGAAGAAGCCTCCAGCTCTCTAGGTAGTAAATATTAATCATATGATTCTTTAGATAAATCGGAATTCTTTATCAAAACATCTCCATCAGAGTTCCTGCTAATAATGTCAGGCTTGTAAATCCAATGGGAATGTCCACTCTCCATCCAAATAGCTTTAAATGTGAATTCAAAATCTGTCATGGGATTGGCTGATTAGAACCGCAGGCACTTTGAGAGAGGAGCATGAATTTGCTCAGCCATTTTCCTCAGTTATTATCTCCGCCTTTCGTCTGAGTTGGTTTGTCAGCAGGAGTACACAAAAAGTACAGAACAGATTGCCATGAAACGTGGATGGAGGATGGGTCTCTGCCCAGAATAGACCCCATTCATTTTTGGTGCGGATCCGGATAAAATAAATGGATCCATAAACTTTTCCTCACCTTCTTTAACATCGCGAGGTCGGGTGTTTTTTTTTTGTTTTTTTTTACATTTTTGTTAATTTCTCAGGAAATGATGCATGGATCTTGATGAAAAATATCTGGTGCATTTAGGTGGCCCGTACCTATGAGTGCATACAATTTGATGCAGATGCTAGATCTGGTGCTCTCATGCTGCATTCACTTGCTCCTCGGATGGTCCCACTTCCCTAGTTGGGAGGTCATTCTTCCGACTTCGGTATTTTTGTGCATCAAGTCAGAATGTGGGAGCAAGATGGACGCCAAAAATAAGTTGTATTGCATTTTATGGGACAGAGTGTTAAAATACCATATTACAGATTATATGTATATGTATATGTTTACTTTTGTCCACCATATTTCAGCTGAAGATTGAAACGTTGGGCCTTGACGGAGGTATGTGCTCTACTTAGTGCCATTCTACTTAGGGAGGGTAAATTGATCTTAAAAGTAGCGGCCAGCCTTCTTCTAGATTCCTCTCATTCTCACTTCAGTCCTTCCTCTCCTTAGAGAGTGTGCTCACTCACCTGCATGGGCTTGTCGTACCAGCGATTGCCCCCGTTCTTGGCCACTCCTCCGCCGTGCAGCATCAACATGGCCCGTGTGGTGTCGCTCAGCTCAGGCCCAGTGGCGTCATCAAGACAGACCAGACACATGCAGCGCTCGATCATGTCCAGAGAGTCCCTGTTAGTCGACTCTAGAGGATAATACGAAGAAGAATAGGCAATCGGGGGGGGACGATTAGCAAACATCGCGATCTACCTGACTCAAAGCTCACCTCTCATCAGCACACTACGAGACTCGGCCCACTCAGTCCGCCCGTCTGACGTGAGGATGCCGATGGGTGGGAGATGTTCCTCCTCGCTGTCAGCCATCCTGGCGATCTTCTCCAGCTGAGTCAGCAGGTCCCTTTCGTTCAGGCGGCGGAAGTTGATCACCACATCCAGCACAAAGAACTGGACAGAGGTTCAGATTTGTAACAAACTGTTGCAAAGCACACAGGGGCATTGTTTCTAAAAGACAGGGACACGTGAGGACATCTAGAATGCGTCTTCACAAGCGTCTCGTGAGATTTCTGATGGACTTTTACTTATTCGAGCACCTTCTCTGTGGACACCGTTGTGGCACTGCTGAGGGTTTCGGGCTCTTGTGCATATGTCACATGTTATAGATAATTAACTCAACAGAGAGCACTTGTCAGTGGCCGTGGCTGTTAATCACTCATTAGGAGATACGCTAGCATTGTGGCAACGGAACCTGTTCATCATGAGAGTGAGTGATGATCCAGATGTTCTGCTGTGACGGGGACACGATGTACAGTCTAATTGTTACCCGGCGTGAAACTGCCACTGTCAATATTGTTGTCTGTCTATTGTGGGAATGGCCGCAGCTAACTAGTATGTTCATTTTTAATTAATTTGTCAATTACTTTCCCAATTAATTGTTTGGTGTAAATGTCTGAAAACTGGTGAAAAACAGTGTTTCCCAAATCCCAAACTGACGTTCTCAAATTATCTTTCTTTGTCCACAACCCAAAAATATTTATGTAGGTAAGACTGGTGTCTTACCTACATAAATATCACCTATTCACATTTAAGACAGCTGGAATCAGAGAATTCTGACCTGACCTTGTGGAATTCTGACCTTTTTACTTGAAAAATATTCAGTTAATTGCTCAACTTAACGGTTGCAGCTTTAACTGTGAGGTGATCTATTCTGAATTCCTCTAGGGCATTTTAAGAACTTCTCACGTGTGTTAGCTCAATCATTTAGCATGAAAGTTCATTCCTGATTCTTGACTGTTTGATGAAAACAGCATCTCATAGGGTTGAAATCTTCAGAAAAAGCTTGCAGGCGGACCTTGAGTCGAATTTGTATTGTCAGACTCCGCCGATGATGACTGTGATGTGGTGGAAAGCTTCAGAAAAAGTCTAGTCTAAGAATGTGGGATGTGTGTGTGTGTGTTTTTTTTTTGTTTAAACTGTGTCTGACCTGGTTTTTACAAGCCACAATGATGTGTTCAGGTTCTGGCATCACGCTGCTCTCCTGAGCCACGAGTGTGTCCCTCTCCGTCCCTGGTAGGCGATAGGAAGTGAAGAGGCGATAGTACTGCTCCATGCACAGAGGGGTCCCGGCCAGCTGGCCCCGGGCGTAGTCCACAGGGAGGGACCGTCTACACACAGACACACACTTGACTTGTCAGGCCTTTTTATTTACACATGAGATATATATAAGTGGAGATGATTCTGGTGTGATTGAATCTCTCATGTTCGCAACTTACGAATCAAGAAGAGTCTTGTACTCCAAAACTCCCGAAATTAAGTGTGCAGCAAACCTGGGAAATAAAACCTAAAATTAAAATACTTCCTGAAAGACACACATACTGTACTTTGTCACGCTTTCCCACACACTCTGTGTTTGAGGTAATAATTCCCTACGTTTGGCCGTGTTCTTGTTTAACTCTTAAAGGTGCACTGTGTAGTTTTTGGGGCAGAAGTTTTTCAGAAGTCGAAAGATCTTTGATCTTTGACGTTGATTTTTTTGCATAAATGTAATTATTTTTGTTCACTGGAAAATGTCAAAATTAGCTTTTACAAATACATGTTTATGTATTTTAAATAAGTCTCCAAAACTGATCGATTTGTTGATTAATGATTGATTGGCTCATGGACCACTGTTGCACGGCTTTCCTTTAGGGAATCATTTTCCTCCATTGCCATTTTAGGTTTTTAGCTACTGCTGTGTTTTTAAACACAACAGTGAAAAGGTCAGATGACTTCTCCCAAACTCTCCTCATCTACTTTCACGCTGTTGCACCATCCATTTCACTCAAAATAGCAGGAAACACATGTAACCAGAATGCAATACACTATATATCTGCCTTATCTACCACAACAACACCTAACCCCACAAACACAAGTGTAAGATAATCTGTCCGGTATAAATGCTATATGTAAATCATCTGGTTAAGGGGCCGGTCCCTGATCAATACCATGTGAACCAAACCACGGCCTTCATTGTCTATTAACCTTGCCACCAGCAGTGGCCTGGCCTCTCACCCCTCAATGTGTTCTGGGTAATGACCCCATCTGTCAACCTGTAGTGAGGAAGTGTTCAATTTGCTGTGATCGATCAAAGCCTGCCTCTGAGTAATTTATAAAGTTCACTGTCGTTCCTCAGGTCTTCGTGGTGGCATAATCAGAAATGGCTTGTCAGGTGGTGACTGATTTTTTTTAAATGTGTGGCAGCTTGTTCTTTTACAGGACGCAACGTCCTGTCTCAGTCTGTGCAGCCTCTCGTACCGTAAAGAGTCGATGGGAGCTCTGAAGTTCTGCTGCGGGAAGACCATTGCAGGACTGGAGTTGACGGGAAGAGCCAGCCTGTTGTTCAGGTACATGTCATTCAGCCAGTAGTCATACACCTACAGTGGGAAAATACAGGGGGATTTGATAAAAAGGCACAATCTATAGCAATAGTGGATTAATAGTGAATAAATGGGAAGCACCTGAGCGACGGAGACACAGATGGACGTGGTTATCAGCTTCAAATTGATTGATAATTCTGCACAGACCGACTCTGTAGGTCTGTGAATGTTTTACATTAATTTACGTCTGCAATGATTATAAACAATAGTGTAACCAAGCCTGTAATCTGATTTATGGTGACTTGTTTTTTAATATAAAACTAAATCTTCAGTTACACACATCCTTTATAGACCAAATGTATTTGTTTTAAAAAGTCAAAAGATGACTGTTTGGCCCTTTACTGAAGACTTCGTCTGCACTTTAGAATAAAGTGACATGTCATAATGCATCATTGTGGGATTTTAAACGTCATGCACATCACTATGGCATATCTGTTATTTACCCAGTTGGCTTTGTTCTCCCTCCTCTCCACGAGTTTGCTCTGTAGTAGCTTCCCCACCCCTCCAGGGGCTCCAAACTGCTTCACTACATTTTGGGTCTTGTTGAGTTGTTCTTCAGTGAGCAGGTGCCTCATACACCTCAGGTACATGTCCAGGGTGTCCTCCAGGGCCGGGAGCGGCAGCTTAGGGAGACCCTGAGCAGTGTGGGGGGGGATGAGAAAAAACTCAGAAAAACACAACGTTTTTTTTTCTTCTCCTGAATTTAAGTTCTCTGACACATGCATTATGACGTACCAATTTATCAAGACAATACTTTGATTAAAATTATTTTAACTGTGCTTTTTCCACCGAGAACCAATCCAAGAAAATGTAGATCACGCACTTGCACGTTTATTCCTCAAAGTCTTTCACGAATTCCTTCTTGATTTATACTTGATCTTTTTTTTTAACATCCTTTAATTTGATGATTGATTGCGAAACATTATTTCCCCTCATGCGCATTGAATTCAAACACAAGTCGAGATATTTACATCACCGCCCCCTGAATCTTTGGAGGGCTCCTGGTCCAGAACTGGCATGTTGGCGGTGCAGATCGGCAGTCAGGCAAGCTGAAACTCTGTGTTCACAAATCAAACATCGCTGTCAAGTTCCGGCAAGAGAACGCTCTTTAGAATAACTGTGACAATCTGAGATCACGTATCTTTAAACTCCTCTGTGGATTTTTAAGACTAGCGCTGATCAATTAATAAATTGTGTCGACGCAAAGTGCACTTTTTGGATGCAGCATCTTTTTTTTTTAAAAAAGTTGTCTCCCAAAACTGCGCATTTGGTGTCTACATGCTGCCATAAATAACACAAATAAATCTACTGAACTAAAAAAAAAAAATAAACCAGCACATTTAAAGAAAAAGAAAAAAAAGAAATGTTTTACTCACCAGAAAGAACAAACAATCCCACTCGTCCCCTCGTTATCCATCTACACCCGAATCCACTCCTGGCTGGAATTTCTCTCGTTAAATTTCACTTCTTTGCTCCTTTTGTCATTTTGCATCTTTCAATCCCCAGCATGGCAAGAGCACAACTCCCTCGCTGGCTCAGGAGAGATGCTGAGAAGGGGG
>OMLP01015517.1:18151-51139 GCA_900302685.1 Spondyliosoma cantharus | reverse complement strand
GGGGGGGTACCTCGCCCTCCCGGCGAGCCACGCAGACTCCTCCCAGAAGCGCTGCCATTCGCCCAGAAGTTTATTTGGCGCTTGAACATCTTGAGCCCACCTTATTTCGACGCCGGCTCACCGCCTCGGATGCTCCGCGCGCTGAGCCGGGGAACAATTAGGATGTGTTGCGTTGCGCACGGACTTTCCTCTTCTTGCTTTCTGAATTCTCTCGTCGAGCAGTTCGGGTGCGCATACATTGCTTCCACCTCAGCGCGTCGGACTGCTTTAATTGGCGTTTAATATTATATGCGGAGATTTGCATGTTTGGAGAAAAGCGCGGTTGATTTTTGTACACACAATATCAACCTCAAGATCCTACATGAAATGATTGTTCTATTTGTTCCTAAATGTATTATTATTCATTCTCTAAAATTAAGGAAATTATTCACTTTGGGCTTTTCAGAAACTCGCGTGGGGCCTTAATAAGTTTCACATTTATTTGTTCAATTAATTTGATTCACAAGCATGAATCCAGAAATGTTTGACAAGCGTAACCAGATATTTTTTTTAATTCACTTTCATTTTCTTTTTTGTGTTCTGTTTGCAAAAAACAAAATTGGTCATACACCGCAATACATGATTTCGTTACTTGCCTAAATAAATGATTTCCACAGACGGCTCCATTCACATAATATTGATTTAATTATGTACATGAATATACATGTCTGTACAGTCGCAGATCATACAACGAGGCTTTGCATTCCGGAAGTACACCATCATCCAAAAAAAACCAATAAATCCAAATAAACAGACACAAAGACGCAGATCTCAGCTCGGGTCCGCCTCTTGTATCGTTCTAACACTGCAGTGTGACACACAGTATTGCATATTGAGTTTAGCAGCACAACTCTGGCAAAAAAAGAAAAAAAGAAAAAAGAAATGAATACAGATTACACTGAAAGACGCATATACATTACAAGTTCTCTTTTTTTTTGAAAAATACATTTACACATAATCCCTGAATACGATATGAGTCAGTTTCTGATACAGTGATACATACTGTGCATGAGTAGACATTGATCTCAACAAATCGCTCACAATACTCTCACTTTAAGATGAACAAACGCCAGCGAGCGCTTTTCTACTGCAAAAAAGCGTGAAGCTACTTGATTTGACAATACCCGGAGGGACTGTCACCAGAAGCGGTAAATTATTTATGTTGTTACACAATCCTAATCGTGTTATGCAATTGATTGGATCGGGCTGGATGCACACAACTCTACATGGGCACTTTGATAGTTTCACACTCAGCTGAAGGTCTTTTTTACGCGTACTCTCCCCCTGAGGATTCCTCCTCTGAGTGAGACCGTTGCGCGAAGGTTTCAATGCCGTTCTCGTCGATCGTTGTGCACAAACCCTTCCTCTTCTTCTCCCGCTGCTCCATCTTAATCGTGTCATACAGTCCCGTCGGGCCATCCTCCAGGAGCATATTTCTCTCCGAGTATGAGGGCTTAATCTTCGTCACGTTCTTCAGGAGAAGGAGCGCCGGTGCGTAAAGTACATTGGCGAGGCCCATGCCCAAGTTGAGCTGAACGAAGCCCAGGTCGTGCACTATCTGTCCGGCCGCCACGGGCCCCAGGGCGTAGGCCACGCAGTAGGAGATATCTGCGATGGCGTACACGCTGCCATACACTGACACGTGGCGCACATCCACCAGGAAACCCAGTGTCGGCAGGAGCGCCGTGTCCACGAAGGCGATGCCGAAACAGATTCCGCACAGCGGGATCATGAGCTCTCCAAAGTTTTTACAGGCTGGCACAGTGCAGGAGCTGGCGCCTATGAACACCATGCCTATAGCCCCGTAAAACCACTGGAGGTGAGGGTACTTGGCCGCTAATTTGACCGTGAGGTACACACCTAAGACATGAGGGAAGAAGGCAGGGAACCATGTCATGCCGATCTGCCACTGGCTGGCATGCATGGTGTCCTCCATCCAGTTGGCGATAGTGGGCTCGAGGAAGGCGAGAGGGATGTTACAGATGGTCAGAGCACCAGCCACGACAGCTATGTAAGGATCAATCATCAGTTTATATATGGGGGTGCCCACCGGCATGTTTTCTCTCTCCCGGTTGGAGAAGGGTTTCAACACCGTCAGGCACAAAATACCGTCAGCGAGGCAGATCACGGCCAGGATCAGGAAGGGCACGCGCTTCCCTGCGAACTGATAGAGGACACCTCCAAAGGGGGGCGCCACGAGACTCCCAAAAGAAATGAATGCCAAGGCGATACCCAGCGCCTTGCTCCTCTCCGTGTCCACCGTGTACCTGTCCGCGATCAGAGCGATCCCCGAGGTGTCCGCGAAAGCCGAGCCGAGGCCCTGCATGCTGCGCGCCAGGAACAGGGTCGCGTAGTTCTCAGCGAAGGCAAAGATGAGAGTGGAGAGAAACATGACGTTGAGGCCGATGAAGAGTGGGATGTCGTACCCGACCCGGTCTATGAACGTGCCACTCAGCGGGTTCACCAGGAGCTGCAGGATGGCCTTGGAGGCGAACAGGACACCGATCTGTAGATCGAAGTTGCCCTTGGGTGCTTGGATGGTGCTGTTGGTGGTGTTGGTGTGCGGCAAAGCGGCTTGGGCGCGATCCGCCGCGTTCTGTAGCCCTTCGAGGTAATCGGGTATAATTGGCACTATTACCATGTAAAGCATGTTGTCTAATAAAAGTGCTGTACAGACTATTACCAGAATAATCCGTTTCTGCCGTTCTGGGTCTTGGACTACCAGTTGTTTAGTTCTTTCGCTCATCTGGGACAGTTTGGAGACGGCAGATTGAGCCAAATTACTGGCGTGTCCCTCTGTGCTCCCCTCTGGCTCCATGATTCTCTCCCCCTCTGGCTCAGGTCTCGTCTTTGGAAAAAAGAAAATCGGCTTCCCCCAGTTGATTTGGTTATAGAATTACGCACGCGTGGCACATCTGCTCTGGCTTTTTTTTATTTGGTTTTCTTTTTCCAACACCGGGAGCCCCCGCTAATGAGCTAGATAACTTTCCTCTGCTTTACCTCTTCTCCGTCCCTCGCGCCGTCCGTCATCGCACGCGCTTTTCCACTCCCGTGACTCGGACACGTTTTATCCCCGCCGTCCCTAGTTGCTTCATTGTCTCATATCCCGTCATTCAGGTGACGCGCTGCCGGTCCCGGTCCTCACTCGCAGGTTGGGGGGGTTCACCTCCAGCTCACAGTGCCAGCTCCATCAGCGCAACTGGCTGCTTTAGGTCCGTGCGCTGCGCCCCTCCGGATCCCAGACGCTCGCAGCTGTCTCCAGTCACCTGTAACGCTGTGCGCTAAGTCATCATTCCACATCAACTCGACTGGTTTTTGTCGGCCGTGGAAGGAATACACACTGCGGTTTGTTGACTCCCATAGGTGTCCCCCTCCCCCCTCCCATCTCCGGCTGTGACGCACAAGTCCTGCTGCTCTCCACAAGATCCTTTATGCTAATTGAACACAAAACCCCCGAGTGCGCACTGCTGCTGTCCAGCGACATGCTCCTGGACAGAGCTGAAGCTGCTTGCTCCACTTATTTAGACCTCCTCAGTTTTTAAATACACTCGGCAGAAACTTGATTATTTGAGTCTCAAGAAGGATAGATATCTTTAATCCTCTAAAACTCTTGCGATATGTTCCTCTGGCGACATAAAGAAGACACACGCAGATTTCCGAGGAGTGGAAGTGATTCAGCACCACGCTACAGTGGACAGCTCCGCTGAAAATGTCACTGAGCGGAGGTGAAGGGATGGAATGAATGTTTTATTGCTATCAAAGTTGTCCCTGTCGTTTTAAAGTAAGATGTTGGTGTTTTATTTGACATCACTGAGCCGAAGTGAGTTAAAGCCTTCGCAGCCATCACCACACACTGTGAAGAAGTGTAACTGAGCGATGCCTGAATGAGCTCTCTCTCTCTCTCTCTCTCTCTCTCTCTCTGTCTCTCTCTCTCTCTCTCTCTCTCTCTCTCCAAACCTTCATCAAATTTGCAATTTTCAGCGTTGCACATTGCAAAAATTGGTTTGGCCCACTTTCACTCAGCCCGAATACAACCATAATCTTCACAGTCCACAGGTGGTCCAGATCTGGTAACCTGACCACTGGTGCCCGCAGGCCTTGTTTCTGGGCCAAAGTAGGGCAACCTATAGTCAGGCGGTTGAGGCTGAGATATTGATATGTAAATTTTGCTGTGTGGCTGTCGGTTTGCTCAGAGGTGGTGTGTTTTTTATTCTTTTAAAGAGCAATGGGGATTTTGGAGGGTTACACAGAGAAAGCAGAAAGGCAAGAGAATGCCTGCTGACATAATCGGCCAATGGCAGGCTTACATCGACAGCTTACTTCCTGTGATTCAGACAACAGCGCTAGTAATGCTAATACATGTGTGGGTGTGTGAATATGCTTTCTTTCTCTTTACCAGTGCTTTTACCATCAGCGTGCGCCAAACGTGTGTTCCCAGGCGGGAGGACTCGTGATGAAGCTGAAAAGCATTCGCCTTGGTAAAGTCCGACGTGTTATTACAGATCAAACAGCGAGTGAACAAACCGTAATCCCATTGTGACGGATTCCCAGATCCCAGGACAATAATGCTAGAGAGGGATTTGTGAGGAATGACATAACATGCTTCCTTTGAAAGCGTACGCTGAGGTAGACTTTGTTTCTCTAGGCGCCTGCTGGAAATCAGAATATAACTTGCAACATGTATTAGCAGCTGCAATCTTGGTTAATCCACTGACAACAATGTATATTTAGAATTATATAGATATAAGTACTTATATATAATGCACCCTTCTACAGGCCGCATATCAGTGGTATGCGTTTCCCTAACACCCAAGGTAATTATGGAATAAACCCATTTCAAAGATAAATTTGACTTCATCTCAAATTATGACATACATGTGCAGTAAATTGAAATGCCTTTATGTCAGTGTATATTGCTCAGAAGGGAAATGTAAGCACAAAATTGGAATATGAACCCCTCTCATTCTCTGTCAAACACATTTCCCCTGAGTTCTCTGTCATTTCTATGGCTGCATGTGTCGGCAGTTTCCTTACTGTCAAAGAAGGGCCTGAGGTACTTGTTGTATCCTTTCATCAGCCTCTGAATGGTGGGAGGCAGAATCTCTCCCTCTTTCACTTCTGCGTTGAGCATGGAGCTCTCTAACAACCTGTGAACAAAGACGGAGAGAGAAAGAACACAAGTGAGAATTGTTTTTTTGTGTCTCCTTTTTTTCATTGTGCCAGGTGAATCCCTCTTCGGGATCAGCACGCTAGTCACACAACCTGCAGGGTGCTCATTGAGCTGAGCGGCAAATCTTGCGCACCATGCAGAGGGGAAGAAAAGACAGGGGATTACAATGGCAACACGGACCTGGAGAAAGAACAACAGAACAGATAGCGCTTCTTTTAGTTATTCGATTAGCTTGAATTTGACTGGATCCAGAATATTTCAAACCATCCATCTCGCTGTTTTATTCCCATTCACACACGCTTTTCAAATTACTGCTTGCTTTCATGAGATCTTTTTTTTTCAGCCCCGTTGTCTCTGAATGCTATCCTTAAAGGCACATTGAAGTGTGGGAAGATGATTATATTGCTGGCGATTGCGGCAGGGGAAGAGAACACTCATTGCTCCTTTCCCAGTGGTATGTGTGTTTGTGTATAAATCAGGCTCTAAATACAGAACGCCTGCTCTGTAGAGAGAGAGCCCGGGGGCACGTGCCATGATGTAAGAGGGGCTGAAGCAAGACAGATCAGGCCATGTGCAGAGGCAGAAAACATTCATCTCTACATGCTGGCAGAGTCCCCTCTGTCACTTGTGCGACGCTGTAGTCAAATGTGTGACAGGAGAGAAAAAAAATACACAAGCTTGATGGTCTGCTTTTCTTATCGCAGCATCATCTAATATCCAGACGATCGTGGGTCATTCATTGCGAGGATGCTACGTGTTTGAAAGTGTCAGAATGTCTTAATATCCTCCTCCTTATCTTAATTGCTTTACCAGCATTGAGTTAATCGCCCCGGGGTCAAGATAATTGGTAGTTTCTATCTCACTATAGACCCTGTTGCTTCTTGTCATAAAGCGCTTGAAAAAGCAAGCAATCTTTTTCTGTTTTTTTGCTCAATAACGCAACCTCATTTTGTCATGAAGCACTCCAGTGGCTTCCTCCCTTATAGCTGACCCTGTGGGACCCAGTTTCTTCTAGGGGATTACCTTGTTTGTATGTGTTAATTATAGAAGCATCGCAAGATGAATGTGATGATTTATTGATGATAAAATGCAACATTATATAACCCATTGTGAACCGCTGTGGCGTTGTTTGCTGCAGGGAGCACACAGTCATTGCACTTAATGGAACAATGGAAGTCTAAAAATGGTCTACAGTCATGCTAGCGGCTCTGTGAGGCTGAAAACAGCAGTTCTTTGAGCTGAATGCTAACATTAGCATGACAACTAGGTCAGAATGCTAACATACTGATGTTCAGCAGGTGAAGCAATGTCTGCTGTGTTCATCTTTCTTGTTTCAGTGTGTTTGCATGCAAACATTAGCACTGAACACAACTAAAGGTAAGGCTGATTGGAATATAATTAGTTTGGGAGGTTTTAACTAAATCATTAACCAAATCGTAGTGGACCACATGATATTTTGTCTTTATGATTTATTTGTATCAATCTAGGGCTTGATGGTATTGGAAAAAAAACTGTCATTGTGATATGTGGGTTTTCTGCAATATATGTGATTGAATACAGGGATTTTCAGCAGGTAGCTTGAATAGCTCGATGTAAAAAGAATTAATCATTCTAAAATGGTGATTTTGTAGAGCTCATTTTATCAAACAAACAAAGCCAGCCCTGCTATGTTTGATAACTTGATCAGGAATGATTGTGATGGGTGGTTCGCTAGGCATGCAGAGCCTGCACGTCGCTCACAACCAACAAACTTTATTGTATCCAAGAACCCATAAAGCAGACTACATTATGTAATAACAGACAGACTTGTGGATTAGCGATGTGACTTTTGTGCATGCGTACATTTGCAGTGTCAATGCTGAAATGGTATATTTGGCAGCCTTACGGGAATCCATCTTGTTGTTTTCAAGAGAATTGACTCTGAAAGAAAAATGTCAACTTGCTTGTAGTACTGGATAAAAAGATCAAGAAAGGAGACCACTCATTAGAAACCATCCTCTGGGGACCTTAATCATTTATAGCAAATTTAATTAAAGCTGCTATAAGTGATGTTTTTTTTTTTTTTTTTAAATCAGTGGGAAAAATTTCAACATTCCAACAGTAATCACTGTTAAAATTTGTAACATGCCTCTTCTTCCACTCCTCATGCAGTAAAAGAGAATGTTTTAGTATCACTGCCCACCCATCCAATCAGGATAGAGAGTGGTCCTGTCTGCTCGGACACCTGCAGAAAGCAGGATCCTCCTGTTTGCTGCTATGTCTGGCGACTACTGCTTCACTTTCATTATAGAGAGGAGGGAGAGGATTGATTACAGCAATGTAGACAGGAAGTTGACCATCTTGAAAGGCACTGCTCAAAATGAGCATGCACATTCAAAAAATACTTTGCGGGTGATGTCTATCACTGTCTTTCAAGAGCCAGTATAACTTCAGCTGGTCGAGTCAACAGTAGGAGAGCATCAATACTAGTGGAGCCAGTTGGTGAATCAATTGCTTAACAAGGTTTTAATAGCATCTACAGTAAAGTTTTGTGGAGCTGCCGTTGTTGTTTTAAACTAAACCGTTGCTTCTCTCATTGGCCGTCACAACCTAAACCATGCAATGTATTATTCAGACCCAAACCCTTCCTGGCTGGCAGTAGTTTATCATAGGACGCTGATTGGTTCAACCACTGTGAGTCCGGCCACATCTGCATAGCTTGAAGCCTAGGGAGATGTTTTTGCCAGATCACATGATCTCAAAAATCTAGCTGCCTCGCAAGGTAATTGTGATTTAAGATTTAATGGAAATCCGTTCAATTCACAATTCATGCAAAAAACACACCAAAGTCCTTGGCTTACATCCTTGTGGGATCATGGACGTCTGTACCAAAATTCATTCAAATGTATCTGACATATATCGGAGATATTTCAGTCTGGACCTGGTGGGCCAGATGACCAACACTGCTAGTGTGGCTATTAGACAAAAATGTCTAACAAATATAGGAAAAACAGCAATTATCATTTAACATTTTTCATTTACATTCAATATCAAATTGTTGGCTGGTACCGTTTTGTTTTAAACGTGACAGACAGCCTTCATAAGATCACCACTTTTTTTCTGTGTTCAAAAAGTGACTGAGTCACAGCTCATGATTGAAAGACAGAAATGGAGAAAGGTGGCGCATGAATAAAACATAAACTGGAAGAATTTCTGAAATCACTTTTCAGCGAGTGTCCACCGGTGAAAGAATCCCCAGAACAGGCAGGTCCACTGGTGAACCCGCCACACGGCAGGAGAGAAAAAGAAAAAAGAAAAAGCACAGAAAAAGTCTTCCCTACGAAATTCAGAACTTGTTTCACCTGACTGTGTCAAATCAGCTTAGACAGAGGGGTAACTCGCTCCCAGCACACTGTTGCTATGCTGCATAAAGTCTCACTCACATGGCTCCCAGCCTGTTGTTCCAGCAGGCAACAGTCTTGGATGGGAGAGCCAAGTTAGTGACGGTTGTGACAGCACTCTGCCTGTGGCATACTGCATTATCAATCTGGGTCGCCCTGTGTGACCCTCGTTACATTCACTAATGAATTTGCAGCGATGAGGAGAGGAAAGCAGCTAGACATGAAAAACACGTCAGAGGGGAGAATGTGATAAAACAAGTGAAAACATATAGAGATAAAGAGAATATTTTAGGGTTATAAAAGAATACTAGAATTCAAGGCAAATAAGAAAAACATGCAACTACACATGCCATATATCACTGAATTGATTTCCTGGCTCTCACTGATAGCGACAGAGCTATCCATCTTTGGTGTTTGTCAGTGTTTTGCAGTTGGATGTTGAAACAATGCGACCAGAATGCGTGTTAAGAGCCTCTAGCTCCTCTCATTCTATCCATCTTTGTAAATCCCCAGACTCTCTGACTTCTGGCTGTCTAAACCTTCACCTGCAGACGGGGATGAGACCTCAGTACTCCAGCCTGCCAAACAGTCACTATCCACTGAGCCCTGACAGTGGGGGAAAAAAAGAAAAAGAAAACGATAGATACATAGATCCTCAGAATCCTCCCAGAATCACACAGGCAGGATGAACTCATCTTTGTTATTTATGTGCGAAGCGGCGTTATCATGAAGACAAGTGGATATTTACGCCGTGTGCCGGAGTGGCAACCACGCCAAAGCTCATAACCTTAACACAGATGCAATGCATGCACGCACGCACGCACGCACACACGCACACACACACACACACACACACAAACACAAACATCACTCATATTTATGTACTGTAGGGTCCCTCACTCCCCAGATGAAATCACAGTCTGCGGAGTGCACATTTTGCCAGAATGTACACTGACAGACCCGACACACCTGCCCACCTGGCTGCCTATCAAGAATAACAGGATGACACACTGAATGCCCACAACTCAACCGAAGAGGGGCCCGACCATACCAAGTCACGAGCTACTGCTGGGTGTCAAAACAATTGCAAAAAAAAATATCAATACGCATTAAAAATTCATGTTTTATTACTGTTTTTCTGTGCGCTTCTATACCAGCTGAGGAGTATTAGCATATCATATCCTAGCACAACATCTTAATGTACACCAGTAGTAAATTAACCTACGCAAAGTAAAACGTCCAAAAGATCTGTGATAATGTGGATTTTAATGACTACTGCTAGATAATGTAGAGGTGGTACGGCGGATCAGTAGCGCTGGCTGTCAGCTCACACCTCATCATGTGCTGGGTTCCCACTCACAGACTAAACACATGCAGGTTATATTTGGATTGCCTGTAGGTGTATGTGTTTTTCTGTCCGTGAGTGTTACGTCTGTGATCGACTGACAGGGCTCGGACCGGGACTGACAGGGCCGTTGAGTACTGGGATGGGCTGCCAGCCCCTTCACAACCTTGGGCAGGACAAGCTATATTTAAAATGTATGGATGGGTGCATAGTTTGAAAATGCTAAAATTGCATTTGGCACTTGCAATGATTAAATGAATACATGAAAGCAGTTTGGTATTTTGGACTTAGAGGTACAAGATTTTTTTGTTGTATTCAAAAGTTAGATGGAGAATGTAAAGGTGTGATGGTGATCAAAGACGTATACTGTGATTGTAGATTGTTTTGCAGCGACATTCATTGAATTAGCATGCTAACAAGCTAGCCCCTAGCTACCTTGCACATTAAAATATTGATAGTCTGACAGTAAAAAACACCAACACTCCCACGATGCTCTGAGCTTCCAGTCCAGGTAGTTGCTCTTTCATTGTTTCCCTCCCTTCAGTGTTTTTATAGCTTCTTATGCATCCTGAAAGTTAAAAAGATCACAGTTCACACCAATAGAAGCTCCTGTCTCGCACAGAAAACACTGCTCCTGAAATGCCTCGTCAGTAGTCCTGCCTTTATTTCAGCTTGTTTGATATGTAAGAATTCATTTAGGGCAGCTAAATCTGTTGGCATGTGTGAGCTGACCAATCAGAGGAGACTTTGTATTTAGGAGGGGGGACCTTAAAGATACAGGAGCTAAGGCCCTGTACATACATACATGGGTATTTATTAAAATAAAGCTTTTTCTGTGTGTTTTGGCCTTCTGTACAGATGTAAACGGCATTTCAGGTCACTGAGTACAAAGCTTTTGGAAAACTCCTGCCAGGGTGAAGATTTTCAGAAACGCAGTTTATAGAGTTTATATTGCCACCTGTTGCTTCTGTGGTGCGCATTTGTGCTTTCATACCATTGGTGTGGACAAGAATTTTTTTTTAAACCGGACGAGGGAAAAAATGCATTTTTACAAATACCAGTGCATGTGTGGACTACGGCTAGAACAGAGCATTTCTGACAGGAGTCAGTCTTTTTTGCTGTAAATCATGTAAACCGATTCCAGTAGAAACCCAAAAGAAAATTATGAACTGGAAAATGAACATTATATTTCTCCTTCAAAGCAAGTGCATTAAACATTTGCGGTTGTAGAAAGTCAGGGTCTAAGTAGTTTGTTTGAGATATATAAGTCAGAATAAATTATACGTTGATACAGTAGGAGCATAATGGAGCTCAGAAGACACTTACGTGAACACTGACTAACTGATGTCTGGGAAGCGCTGAGCAAAAAAGACAGAAGATGCCTAAAAAAGATGCAAAATACATTCCCAAAAAAATGCAGATTTACACTTCAACTAGGAGCTGAACAGTTGATGACGACATGAGCAGCGGCGTTGCGTGACACTAGCTGAATTCTGAGGTCTTGATCTGTCGTGGCACTCGAAGCAGCTACATTATCTGTACAGACACATGACACAGTGGATCTAAACAACACCTTCTAATGTGCTAATTGGCCGGTCCCAAGTGACTTCTTATTAGCACACTGAACTTGGTGGGAAGGAAGCGCCGGCAGGATGCGATCACTCTGTCTCTTTATGTCTTGATCAGAATCGCTGCTCGCCTTCTCTCCTGTCTGAAAATTCTCCTTGCATTATTTCTCTCCTCATCAGACATCTGTCTTCCCATCTTTTTCTCACACATTTAATAGTCAGTGTCTGAGTTGCTTCACTGATTAATGATGAAGTTAATAAGGCAACATATTACTACCATCATATGTCTGCTAGCTATACTTTATCTACAGTGATAAATGAGAATCAAAACAAAGGTGACACTTTAGGCAAAACACTTACTAGTAACCAGTAGAGTAAAGAGGAAGCTGCTGTAACCGGCAGTCAATTAACTGGCAGTTTCAGGATAAAACTAAAACAAGTTTGGAGCTTGAAAGAATAGTTTTGGGGATAAGTTTTGTTAAAACAAATTTACATAAGAAGATAAATATCAGTCTTGCATCTGTCTTTTTTAAAGTTCAACATACTTAAGCAGACAAAAATGTCCTATTATCTGTTTTATTCCAATATAAATGGTCCACAACATCAAAAATGTCCCAACTTACGTCATTAAAAAAAAAAAAAAAGATACATATCCTGAATTACATCTTAATAAGTGAACTTTTTTGAGGGTCATGGTTGCTGTTCCCCCCTGCTTCCAGTTTTTTCAGGCTAAGTCGGGTCTAATTGCCTCCCAGCTCTGACTCAAAAGTTAATGTACTGACACAAGACTGATATTAATCTTCTTATTTCACTTTTGAAAGAAAAGAAACCAGGCTTATTTTTCTGAATTGTTGAACTCCATGAACAGTTGGTGGTTGTTAAAAATGATTTGTACGTGTCTTTTTGTTTTTTTTTAATCAGACCTGCTAAATTTCAGGAGCACCAGTGGGACCAATGAAGTTGTGACCAAAACAGTCTGTCCACCCTGGAGCCCTGCATAATATATAGTGCTAATGACACTCGGTGTGATCAGCTTCAAAGTCATCATAAAGGAGTCGATGTAGAACAATCATACTTGTGATGGTGGTTAATGTCTAGGGTAGCTGTGATAGCTAATAATAGGACATATGGATGTGAAGTACTGTACTAACACACCTGTATGGACAATAATAAATGAGAAATGGCAAGTTGATAATGTGCGAAATTGATTTAGAGCTAACTTCAAACAATTCACCAAATCTCTATTTAATAATTTAACACAGTAGCTGGGGACAGAAAAATCTGTCATAACTGCAGTAAATTACACTTTTGAGGAGAACAACAAGCAGCCTGCTGCTGCCTGATGGCTGCAGAGTGCGGTTGATTACTACGCACATTGTTTGGTAACAACATCAAGTTATTATTCATTCTAACAAAGAAAGTATTAGAAGTTACCATATCATATCATAACATAGACAAGATTAGGGTCATTCTTAACTGTTTTACATTTAACCAAACACATTATTTCATGTTGTTGGAGTCAGCTACAATACAGCAAGTACTACTAAGAATTTACTACTATAAGAGAGTGAGTATAACAGTGTAGCTAAAGAAGATGTATGCCTATATGCTATACACACTTTGGCCCACTGGCAATTTGTCTTGTGTTTTGATGGCGGATGCGTGGGTGGAGGAATAGGTTCAGACAGAGCAATACAGGGGTGACAGGGTGGCTTGGAAGGAAGGAGTCAAACCCTTTGGGCTTTTTCGCCTTTTCAGATCCTGTTTCAAGACATAGCCTCCCCACGGATCCCCTCCACCACTTCCCCATCCCCCTACTCTTCTTTCCAATCTCCAATGCACACAAGGCATCAGTCCAGGCAGTGCTTGCACATTTCACAACAGATTAATTCAGTTGAACATAACCCCTGCAGAGAGCTGAGTAACGCTCTCTGCAGACCCCCATCTCCCTCCCCATCTCCCAGTCTTCCTCCCACTCAGCAGCACATTCAGCTGCAACCAGCATCTCACTCTTTCGCTCATTGATTCATGTCATTCCTCGTTCCACGATCTCCCTCAGCTGGCCTCGTCCTCGCTGCAGAGAAGTCCCTGCAGCGTCGGCGTGCCGCTATGTTCAAGGCTCGCAGAGAAGTACAACATATGTGTTCTGTATTCGCGCGGGGAGCAATTTGATTGAATATTCCCCAATCAGGAGCATGTACAAGCCATCTGAGCACAGTGAGATTTGTTAAGTTCCACTGCAGGTTTTTTAATTTCTTTTTGTTACACGTTCCCCCAAGCGGGGCACATTTTCATGAGATGAGTTTCCAGAGCAGTTGCTGAAGTCAATAAAATATGGCCTCTATGTCACATTACCATATGATCACATTAATAATATAAAAGCATTTAATCACACTTGATGGGATAAATGGTAGAATTCCTCCTTGAGGGATTGCTTCCAATAATGCGGGTTATGTCATCTTGATTAGAATGAGGTCACGGATGTATGAACATTAGTTATTCAACATGCCATAATAGATCAGACAGGCCCTTGGTCGACCTTCAAAGTCAGAGATTCAAACTCATTCATATTCAAATGACGACTAATGACATTTGCGTCTTAATTCGCAGCCCCTAATCAAATGGTAAACCCTAGAAATTGGTCCATTTTCCCTCAACACAGAGCTGAAAATTCACCGCTTTACTGCACTGAAGGTTTCAAATACAGAGCGCCCTCGTGACTTCTTCAGTACAGTATGTAGTGACAGGTTGCCGGAGAGAGCAGGTAAGACACACGGCATTAGCTCGATTGCTCAAGGTGTGCTCCAAACGTTCGCTCCACACCGGATGTTTCGCCTGTCACGATGCATTAAACGTCTCCTTTTCCTCTTTTCGTAAAGAATATTCATTTCTCGCCGCTGTGAAATGGGATTTGAGGGAAGTCGCTGCTGCTCTCATACACAGAGATTACTCCCTCGCTCATCAGGGACTTTGGAGGCTCCCTCAGACCCCTCAGCCACACCATGCTCGGAGATGCAGAGGCAGGCAACCATGGGAAAAAAAGAAAAAACAGTCCTCCTGAGTTCATGTCGCAGGCTTTTGTGGATAAAAGCAGCTGTTTCTCCCTTTCATGCTATCCTAGGCAGCTCCCTAAGCCCCTCCACATAGGAGAATAGAACATTTACTGTCTTCATAAGCTCACTGAAGTCAGAATCTTCAGCGGTGACATAAAAAACATGTGACAGCGAGTACAGATGTTATATGATCATTTTTTGTCTACTTTAGTTTCAGTTTTTTAGCCCCAAAACCTTGAAAAAGAAACCTGCTGTAAGTCATCTTGGCAAATTGGTTTTAATGAACCAGCAGAAGGAACAACCGCTATCATTCCTGCTGTTTTGCTGGTATGACAAGGCTTCATGTGCTTTACAATCCTGAATACCATTTCTTATTCATTACAGATATGAATGTATAGCCTTTTTGCTACATGACCTCGTTTTCATTAATAACTCAAGCAGGCCAGGAAACTTCTTTCTCGCTGACGATTATTGAAGGGGCCGTGCGAGATCCGTCAATGAAGTGCTCTACCCCCTTTCACCCTGAGCCAATTAAACTGAAGCATTGCTCACTTTGCACCACCAACTTGTCATGCCCCCTTACATCCATGCAGCGTTCAATCAATTACAGCAGCGGCACAATCAGAAATTTAACCAGCGTCCTGAATCATACAGTAAATTAACTGGATGATTCATTTGAGCTTCGCAGCCCGTTTGCGCGTTAATTGTGTTGTTAGCGTAGATCAGCTGCCGCTTCTATACAAGACTGCTGCCCAGAGGCAATTTGTCACTCAAGGAGCTGCTGAGGTATTGCTGCAGAGTTCATGCGTGTGGAAGTGTATTATTTGTGCAAACAGTGAGTTATTGAACTGGCAAGCAGCATCTTGACTAAAAGAGAAAACACATAAAAAAAAAAAATGACAAAAGACACATATGGCTGTCTAAGCAATAAGCGGTGCACGATCTGACAAGAGTTCAACAAACCATTATCATTCTTCGGCGAGGTTTTCAAAGTAATTAAACAGAGCTTTTATGAGACCGCTGTGCGACAGATCCAGCGGGCTGTGGGGAGTACCGACAGTCTGATGATTATAGATCCACACTCGCGCTCACCCCCTTTTCTGCAGTTACAGGAAGGTAGCAGTCTGAGAACCGCTTTGAGTAATTGATTGAATGTTTGTGCATTCTCCTGAGTGGGCTCAACCTTCTATATTATGCAGGCGAGCAGGTCCCTTACTCATTTTCCCTTAATGCTAAAGAAAATTGAGCCCAGCGCTGCGAGATAGTGGAAACTCCTTTGACTGCAACCCTGAGACAAATCTGAATGGAAAAGGGGTTTAACTGACATGAAGTGGCTCAGACTGTCCGCACACTCCAAGAGCTATATTATAATATATAGTTTATAGTCTGTTGACAAACTGACAGAGCTTATCCATTACTGACTGGTTTTGAAGATATAATTGTAGGCACTGTCACATTCACTCGATGTCTACATTCGAGAAGACTCGGAATTGGTTCATGTGTAGCGAAGCATTTTTTTCTCCAAGCTCCACTTTCTCTTCAAGCGCAAATATAAGAGAAAGTCTGAAGAAATGCTTATGTGGGTGTCTGTGCATCCACAGGCTGCTCTGTGCGAAGACATTTTTCTTTCATTGCCGTGCTGGCAGCTGTTAGTCTCCAGTTGGATGTCATTAAACCATTGCTTAGGAAGAGGGTTGGGTTGGGGTTAAGACTATAGGTGCCTGAAAAGCGATAGAAAAGATTTAAATGTGTGAGGCGAGATGGAGCTTTCTAACCACCAGAAAAGCTAATTAGCATGATTTCATGAACTCATGGTCCAAAGTGTCCCAGAAAAGTGGAAGCTAATCAAAGCAAATTGAATAGCTAATATAAAAAGGAAAAGCAGCATGGACATGGAAGTGCTCACAGAAATGAAATTGCCCTTCTAAATGCCAAGTTAATCTGTATTCTTAGCTCAATTTGCGAATCCCTACCGTACATCTGTTGGGTCAGGCCTGTTCTCACAACCTGTCAAATACAGCAGCCTGTTCAGTGGCTAAGTTTGGTGCTGCAGGTACGTTGTAGTTCCGTTTGTTATAGCGCCCTTCTAGTGCTGTAGTTTAAAGAGCAAGACTTACGCAAGAGACGTTCATATAACTTGGGTTACAAGACTGAATGTAGTTATTTCAACCCAAAGCGTGACCTTTTACCTAAACCTAGCGAAGTAGTTTTGATGCCTTAACCTACCCAGGTATTTTTTTATTGCCTAAACTAACCAGGTAGTTATGAAGCCTAAACCTAACCAAGTTTTTTTTTCTTTTCTTAAACCTAATCAATTAGTTTCTGTGCCTAAACCTGTTGAAGTCACACAAAAGAAACTACATGACTTCGAAAGGCAGCACTATATAGAAAAAGTGCAGGACACAGAGTACTAATTATGAATGCACAACACACACCATCCAAGTGCATTATCACTGTAGCAACAGAGAAAACATTGATACATCAATTTGAATTTCGAGCCCACTGACTCAATTTAAAGTGTTTGCCTTTATTAAAAAACGAAGGCCTTGAAAACAAACAAACGCCACTCTCTCAACAGATTTGCAGAGTGTGTCAAGAATATATAAAACATGTTAAAATGAAAGGGACTGAATCATTAAAATTGAAGCTTAATATTGTGTTGACAGAAGCTGTAAACTCAACAAGCTGGATTTTCATTAAGGGAAATCATCAAAGATACATTTTATGCCTCTGTGGGCAAGCTATAACTACTCTTAGCATTTTTTTTCCGGTCCATTACAGAGTTAAGCCCCCACTGAGAAAAAAAAAAGTCATTAGTAATGAGGAAAGCTTTAACCATCCATAAAAATCCTATCAGCGAGATAATTAACTGTGTTTTCTTTTCACTGCCAGATAAAACAGAGCAACAAGAATGTTAATGGATGGATGCCTCCAACAAATATGTCCAAACATATCATAATTGAAGGAAGAGTCATGCAAATTAGTGAAATGCAACAGACAGACAGACAACAACGTTACTGAACTGGCAACACTGTGTGAGCTCGGAAAAGTAAGCTTTCTTCAGGCGTTTTTAGCCACACTAAAACAAAAATTTAAATTTGAATGTTAAATGCCACCACTGGGATACGTATTCGGAGATGGATGAATATTAAGAAAAGACAGTGAAATGGGAGCAAAATTTGGATGCACAAGACAGCCGCACTGCACTGCACTGCAGACTGAACCACGGAATAACAATGCTGTACTTCCGAGCTCATGAGGGGCTGAAATTACTGTTGTCAAGCCAGACACATTCGAAGATCAACCACAAAGAAAAAGTTTCAAAATCCTCAGCTGTCCAGGTTAAAAGCACCTCCTCCTCCACCGCCCCCGGCCCTCAAATTAAAGGCTGTCAAAAGTGAGCTGCTGCTGACAAAGAGCATAGCAGTGGGGAGCAGTTGGCAGCCGCTTTATCGCATTCGAGACAGTATTTAACAGACAATAAATCAGATCCCCAGGGTACACCAGGGTTCGTCAGGCAGCACATAAAAGAGTTAAGGGAATTTTGACGAGACGCAACATTAAGGTCGGTATGAAGAATGAGAACATCTGCAGGGCAAGTATAATAAGAATCTAATTATATTCTAAAAAAGCCGCCATCCTGCTAACACGGTGCAGATTCATACCTATAAATGTCAAACTGAACAATCGTGATCCCCACAGCCTGCTGGACCTGTGCACTCATTATGGAGGAAGATCATCACAGTGACATTCTGCATCAAGGTCCACTCTTCACAAAAAGCACACACTCAGCTAAGTGTAGAGCATTTATATTCTGCAAAACAGACTTTGGAGCAATTACATTGGCTTAAAGGCGGAAAAATGTGTTCAGTGACAATAAAGATGTAAAGGAAAGAGAAGTTCCTCACTCCGAAAACACACAAAGTGAACACTGGGCTCTAACATTTTAATTCTACTAAATGAGTTGTAAAGTGTAGATCATTAGTATCACTTTCATTAGATCTGACTTTTTTGGTTTTCCTGTTAAAACCTTTACCGACAAACCAAGAGGTACCATACAATCTATGAAACAAAGATTTTTGTCATTGAGGCACATGGCAGCTTGCCGGCTCATTTGACAGAAAATCACGACTTCAACCAGAGAAACTAATCAGTCTAATCAGCCAATTTAGAGTTTAGTAGGAAAACAAACCTTCAGACTGCAGACACTAGAATGTGGTGATGCCATCAGGTAAAGGTTTATAAACCTCCGCAGAGATTTTGTAAGGCAGGATACATGTGACGAAGAGGGCAACATGAAACATTAGTGGGCTTTGTTGTTAAAAGCTAAAATTACTGAAATGAAAAAGATTGAAGAAACCTCTTGAGGATATCTGAACTTTGTTTACCCTTCATTGTTCCTTCTATTGTCCATTATTCTTATTATTCATCTTTCTATCCTTGCTAAGATCCAGCGGCGGGTAGCTCCTTGAAATTATGCCCATCATGTCATTCTTTTCAGCTTTATTGCTGAAACACTTACTGCCTGTGGCAGAAATATTGACATCAACAGTGGGGAAGAAAGCTTTTGGATTAAGAGCAGCCGTCTTTTAGACCATCAAGTCCTGCGGCATCTTTTGACCATCCGACCTGACTGGCTGGACCTCCCCAGAGAGGAAGGGAGTCAGAATAAAAGCCATGCTAACGCAGAATGGTTTAAGGCTGCTCCTGGCTGATGTCTGGTCACAGGAAATGGGCAAATGGGACTCAGGCTGGCCAAACAATATAAAAACAGAGACTGTTTGGCCCGCATTTTTGTTGTGGACCTGTCTCAACAAGAGCGTCAACAATGTTTAATGTATGCTACCTCAGCCACTCAAGCATGATTGGTCAATACCACTTGGACTACAGATATAAACCAGAATGATTCCGATACCAAAGTCTTATTCATTCAGCAACATTTAGTGAGTA
Source organism: Spondyliosoma cantharus (assembly GCA_900302685.1). Classification (NCBI taxonomy): domain Eukaryota; kingdom Metazoa; phylum Chordata; class Actinopteri; order Spariformes; family Sparidae; genus Spondyliosoma; species Spondyliosoma cantharus. The sequence continues at coordinate 31,634 of OMLP01015517.1, read as the reverse complement.
ATTGATTACAGTTATTCAATTTGCCCATATGATAGCCTTCCATGTATCAGGGGTCTGACTGACAATAGAGGGAACGTGCACAGGCTGTAATGAATCTTTAGAAGTTTCTCAGCGTGAACTTCTTGTGCCCCCATTAAATGATTCAATTAAACTGTTACTCTTGAATTTAATCCTGGGATCATCGAGAAGTGAAGCCCGTAAACCTGCTGTGTTGCAAGGCAACTGAACGCATGACAATCAGTTTGCGAGTGGATCACAACCTTGAGAAAGAGGTTCCATTAGTGAGGGAGATAAAAAGTAAACCTCTAAGATCTCCAGTTTAGAGTCCCTGTCCTCTGGGATAAGTTATCAGCTACAGTAACATCCCTCTTAAGGCGAGCGTGTGCTCCTTTATTAAATCTCTTTCACAAGCACTGAGATTTTAGGAGCTCAAAGGAAGGCCAAAATAAGATCTCAGCTGGTATTAATTAAAATGACACCTCAAAGCGTTATCATGGTAATAAGAGCTTTATCCCTGGCTCCAGCTTGGTACTCTTGTTATATGAAATGGACCTTGGAGCTTTGGAGGAGCAAGTGCACAAATACTGTACAGGCTTAGTTCTTTAAGTGTTCCCATAGGATACCGAATCACTTCATCTGAAATCAGATCCAGACACTGGAATGATTGGTTGCAGGCTGCAAGCGGCACCTCAGCTTTTGGATTTAATGCTGTCCGAGAGATTGAGTGCTGACCTTTCTGGTTTATATGTCAGAGAAGACAAAGCCAGCCAGGAAAATGCTCTAACTTTTAGGCCATTTGTACCCTTTCCAGTCACATATGTGCAGCCTGATTATGCCAAGTCATATGTCAACTCCTAACTCCCTGTTTTACTTTGGATTTCTGTGGACAGTATAAAGTAAGAAAGCAAGAAATGAGATGAACATGCAAATTATACCTTCTGATGCCATGACTTGCCATGACCATGTTTGAACATGTACCGTAGTCATCGCACCACTGGATGTCAAATTGTCATTTTCTACCATATAAACTAACTGTGGGATAGTCTGTTGTATCAAAATGTTTTAAAAAAGGACTATAATTTATCATGCTTGGTTGCAATAAAGTGGAGAGGCATGGCAAACCCATCAGCAGACAATCTGCAGACCATTTGCAGACAAATCCAGATTATGTTTTAAGGGATTCATCCAAGAGCCACGTGGATGACCCGAATCTTTCTTATGTGGCATGTGAGAGAGTGATTTGAGAGAATATGTAACAACACTGTAACAACAGTGTTATCAGAGTGGACTTGAACTGCTTCTCAAAACCTGGTACCTACATTACCCATGCAATGCAATTTAGCCACCGATTGACATCACTGGAGGCAATGTATCAGATTATATGCAGCTTCTACTGCAGTCACAAAAGGCTTTGTGCTACTGTTTGCCTGATGAACACAACTTATTGTGTAAAATTAGTAGAGTTATCCTCCTTATAAAACTGAATTGAGCCATTTTTAAGTTTTCCTGTTTGAGCTTGGTGAGTTCAATGGGCTCTGCACTGACATTAAAAGTAAATCATTGGGTGATGAAATGTCCATTATGAACATAATTCCTTGTTATACCAGGCACCAGTGGCTGAGAGGTAATGTCACTAAGTGGATAAGCCGAACAAATGCATGAATGATCTAATTTGCTATTTAAATTCACAAAATCCAAACGACTTGAAGGTTAAAACTTTATGTGCCCTGCACTCCTACACTAAATGGGAACATGTGTCAGATTGGTCATCTGCAGCAGGAGGCAAAATGAACTCCTCATATAAATTTTATGTGTCATTTGTTAAAGACTCAGCATAAAAGAATATGTTTAACCCTGTCATGTAGATGAAATAGCCAAATGGTGACAGCGCATGCAGCATTTATTTCACACTCTCAACCGTCGCCAGTTTGTCTCCCGCCAGCTACCTTATGGCAAGTCGTACTCCTTCTCACACCCTCATTTCCTGCCTGCCCCTTCACCGTCCCTTCCCATTAAAGCCATAAAATGTCCAAAAAGTGATCTTAAAAAACAATATGGTGCTAGTTTGAAAAAACGCTTCTTGTTGCTGTGGGAGCGAACCTGTGGTAGAAAAACCCAGGCATCACTTACTCTCACAAATCATAGTGGTGCAAGTGTTCGAATTGTTCCTCAGCAATCTGCTACGAGTTGACAACATGCTGCTCTAACTAAAATAAAGAAGCCATTAAGTGCACGAAGCCCTGTGGTTCAGAAACTTTAACTCCATAGTATAATCAGGTCCGGAGTGAGAAAATTCCTTGCTGAGGGAAAATATAAGTGACAATAGCACCATGACTAACCGCTATGAAAATGGAAATGGTGGAGAAGCCCAACAGAGGGAAGATATTGTTCCAGATAGGGGACCTACAATTAAACCTAATGAACATGAAAAACTGGTTTTCAGTTCGCTTTGCTGCAGAAAGGGATAAATGATGGGGTCCAAATAGGCGAGGCAAGGCAATTACCAACAGGCACTGCAGTAAAGAGAAAAGGAGAGTTTGTGAATTTTAAAATAATCTCATCTGTCTCATTATTTAACTCAGAGGAAACAAGGCACCATCGTTTTTCAAGTAAAAAGTTAAAGCATTATCTTTTTAAAAACTTCTCTGCTGATCAGTCTCATGTGGAGTTTTACATCGCTTCATCTTTGCTTAATGCTGAACCGTTTGAACCTAAACATTTAGTAGAGGGAGAAGACTTATTTTATGAATCCCTTCACAATTTCCCTAAAAAGGAATTCAATGCAGTTAAGACTGAAAAACTGCCGTAATCCTTCATATGTAAATAAAAGTTCTTCAGCTGAGCACGCCTGTCACATCAGCTCTGAGACATCAGTGGTGTTTCATTTTGGTAACCCTTGACTAGTGACATCAGTGAGCAGCCCCCAGCATCGACTTGTCAGGAGCAGTAAAATTGAGGATCACTCTTCCAAATCAATGTGCCAGAGCACTTGTTGGAGTCCAATGTCAGTGTCTTATTTCATCTACAGCCCCGCATACCATTGAACTGCATGCAGAGAAATTATCAATACAAATAATATATGTCTCTTACATTGACATTTCCTTTTAGTCATTTTGATAGGTGACACTAAAGTGGCGTTTTCTTCTGCTTTAACATACAACATACGACAAAGCACCTGGTTAAAATATTCACCCAAACCAGCTATTCCTCCTGATGTTCTTCTGTAACGCTTCTTTTGTCCTGTCAGAGAGGTCTGAGATGATCCAGTCATGTAATTATCAGAGCACAGGGGTACACTAATCTCTCCGGTGACAATCAATTAAAAAAGCCGACATGCAATGGGTTTCTATACAGGAGTAAGTCACGTCTCTCCAGTAAACACATGGAAAGCGCGGTGTAAGCCTTTAATCTGCCTGTAATAGGCTTCAGTAACATTTTATTCTGAAAGCATTGGTTCCTATATGCAGTATTATGGTGTTACTTTATATTATTTAGCCTCTATTGAGAGAGATTAAATGAGACAACAAGCACCAGTGCTTTGATGCTGCAGCTTGGGTTTTTGAAAATGTGGGTTGGCTTGTTAAATAACTCAAAGTGGGACACAGTTACGCCGGTTGGATCATAAATATACCCTTTCCACCCTGAGGCTGTATTAACAAAGACATTCACAGTTAATCAGATAATTATAAATTAAAGGAGGGCTATAGAATACTACCTTTAGATATTTTGTTGACTTTATCATGGATTACACTAATTAGCCTAAACCACTACTTGATGTGTTAATTTATAACAGGGGGTGGACCTAACCCTTCATCCAAACATGTTACTGCACTGTAGTGACTAGTATCACTGAATGGATGTTGCATTAATGCACACAGCAGTCACGTTGCTGTTCCTGATCTCTGGTGTTGAATAGTCACCAGGATATTTGATGTGTTGTGATGTCACAATGAAGTTGACCTTTTACCCTTTGGACATAAGATGCCTCAACTTCAGGATTTTATCCTATATGAAACTTGTGTCAATTTGTATTCATTTTTTTGTCATTCTTGAGTTATGGCCAAAAATGTGTTTTGTAAGGTCGCAGTGACTTTTGACCACTAAAATCCAATCAGATTGGTCTTTCAGTTCAGTTCAGTTTGGGCTAGAAGAGCCTTGAGTGCCTTGAGCAGCAGCTGTGTCTCTATCATCCTCTCACTTTTCCTTGACAACATGTTGCTACTGGTGACTTTGATCATGGTGAAACCATTCCCATGTTATACATATTTGATGACCTGAATGTCTTTTTTCTTGTTTCAGAAGTATGTTTTATGAAGACGCCCAAAGAGCACACCTCATGTTTTGGATTTTTTTCACCCCTGATTCCATTTTCACAACAGCTGGCGAGCTGTATGTAGACAAACCTTTTAATTAACGATGGAGCCTTTCTGAACTATCGAAATCATGAATGACATTACAAGCTTTAATGAAACAATGATATAGGAAGGCAGACATTAAGTAGGAGATGTCACAATCAAAATCAGTATGTTTAATGGAGGGATGTAATTCCTGTGTGTGTACATGGGAGCGATGGGAGATTGTCCACTAGTTAATCAATCACTGGCATTGTCTCGAACAGATGGAAAAAAAAATGTTATGTTAAAATTGGGCACCAACTTGGACAGCCCACCCAAGTAAAGTGCATGTGTGGGAAACACAGTACTTTCTAGGGTTTATAGGCTACTATATAGTAGAAAATAGAGTATTCATAGTATAGTTTAGTGATTATTATAGATCTGAGACCAAAAGAAAGTGTACAACCACAAATATGTTTTCTACTTCAGCACCACATACAGCACCATGGATTTGTCAATATGCAGCACAGTAGGTGGGGAATAGATCGGGGGATGGATTCTAACTTGCATAAAACTCAGTCAGGTAAAGGACTTACAAAGAAACAACTCCCTGCATTCTTTTAGCTACTAAAGGATGGAGAAGGCGAACAGCAGGCTGAGTAGGGGGATGGTAGGACCCTAAAATTGAAGTGGGTAACACAACAGAAGTTAAACAAAGATACTGTTTTTTTCCCACTTGGATCTTAATCAGGTCAAATTGTTTTTAGTTATCCCAATTAAAGTGGCCAACCAGCCAAACCCCTCCCCAAAACAGGGACTGTGTAATTATAGCTTAGCACCCGTATTCCTGTCTCAGCCTTCAATTATAAGAAACTATAATGAATGTGGCAAGGCTTAGCAAGCCTACAGTCATACTACAGTCATGTCGAAATATTCATCATACTGCCAGTTTACTGGATCTCCCTCACCAACTGTTTTCAGTTGCTTGGTTTCCACCCCTGCATCTTGTCCTCACCTTTTGTTTTTTTAGCTCTTTTTGCAAAAGACACCAGCCACAATATTATCATAATTAGAGAAAAACAATCAATACATGAAAAATAAAGAGACTCTAAAGGGTATGTGTTGTCCGCGTCATTGCCATGTTTAGTCAACAATCAGTAAATACTTAAAATACCAGCCGCAGCCATGGATGACTGCCTCAGATGACAAAGTCTGTTCTTTTTTTGAAACCAACTGCTTTTTTTTCTAACAAGCTCAGCTGTGATCCTCAGCATCACCCCTTGAATTTCTTGCTTTGTTCTTTTGACTCGGGGAGAAAGACAACTCTCAAACACCGCCAGGGTTTTCACTGAGAGCCACAGGAACATGAGAGCAGAAAGGCTCAATTGATAGTCAAGCATTTGCCAAAGTGCCTGTATGGAATTTAGCTTCACTGATGGTGTATGAGACATCAATCTTTCCACAGAGTTCAGCCAGGCAGGCCATCACTGTGACCCTTGTCTGCTAGATGAATGTGGAACTTTCACGGCCCTTTATGAGCTTAGGTTGCTTGTGACCCGTAACGAGATGCTCATTTTCTGTATGGTGAGGTGAGGGTCCCGGCAGTTTCAGCATGGTCAGGGTCATAGGTCTCCTTCATAAAGTTGTTGGGTCAATAATGTGACCGTATATGCAGGTGAAACTGGATGTAGTGCATCTGTATTCCAGTGGCAGAGGGCAAGCGCTCTTTGCTAATCACTAATGCTATCAAGGTTCCTGATCCGAGCACTTCATGCTGACAGTGTTTGCTGATGGACTGCTGGCATTGGAAAATTGACTTTCCAGGGTCTTCATACAAACAGTGTCATGGACCCTGGAAAATCAACTTTCCAGGGTCTTCATACAAACAGTGGACGTCGAATTGCGGAGGTCTTCTGCGATCTTAATCCCGTGCAAATCTGCCATGTACGTAATTTGTAAAGTAAAAATTCCTAGCGCAAATATATTCCCTATCATATTTCGCCAAACACAGAGGTCATGTGATAATATTAGTCCCGAATCGGCATCTCTGTGATTTGTTTTTTTGTTTTTTTGTTTTTTTTAAGGTTTTTTGTGTTTTCCGCACCTTTTTTCTGCCTTTTTCCCGTTGCGTTGGCAATTATAAATGAAAGTTTTGACAGCATTTTGGGTGCAAAATCAGGAGGCTCATCTGGGTGCACAGCATGGAGACACATTTGAAGAAAGAGCAAGCTCAAATCCATGAGAAGAGCGAAATCTCGAAAGATGATTAGATGGATTACATGCATGGCAGCATGCGGTAAGGAACATTTTTCTATCTTTCAACAGGCTCACCAGTTATTATATTAAAAATCGGAAAGTTATCCAGGAAGCAAATGTTACGCATAGGTTACGCAGAGTCTTGACATCATATCCGGGGAATAATGTCAGTAAATTCGAGTTAAAACACAGACTTCGCTTATCCCGTGCAAATACAGCGCACGAAACACAGACATGAGGTCCCCAGGTAATACTAGTCCCCTGCGAACAGGGCTTTTGAGGGGCAACCCCAGAAATCATTCATGGGGGGACCAAAGGGGGCCACTGAAAATGTAGGTTTGGCAAGTGAAACTTTTGGGTTTTTAACTCTGTGCGCTTTAGTCAACCTGCATAACTTGAACCTGACGAAATATCAGCACAGTGTTGGACTATATAAAAAAAAAAAAAAAAACTGTTAAAAGGAACATTAATAAGGAGCAGTAGAGGCCAGCAAGATGCCATTGCAGCGTTGAATTTGCCTGATCCAAAGATGAAGAAGGAACCTCAGCATTGTCTTGACATCAGTGCGCGCATATTGTAATATTTCCCCGTAAACAATATGCAATTCACGTACTATTGACTGTCGACTGTTAACCTGGTCAGCTTTGTATTTTGCTTTGCACATTAGGAATCAAGTGTTGCCTGGACTCACTATGTCCTGCTCCAGGGGTGAAACTGAAGTTTGAAACCAACTGGTTTAACGTGAATCAGTACTCGTCTGTTACTCTTAAAAGTACCAACCTAATTTCCAGACCCTACTCAGACTACAAATATTTAGGATTAAACGTAAATTCAAATCTCAGTTTTAAAACCCACATAACCTACACTCAGTCCCACACTTCCTATTAACTGCTGCAGCAGCTGAGATAAGCCTCCACTCAATGGTTCTCTTCCACAGCACCTATTGCCTGATAAGTTGGTCTAATACACACACACACTCTGAAGCCACTTCAAACCACTGGAATCATTATGCAAGCAGGCACTTAAAACTTTAGGCAAGAAACCATTCCGTTTTCATCATTGCCATATTATAAAGAAGAACAAACCGCTTAGCTGGGAAAACCTCATCAAATACAAAAACGTCTGCTCCTCCTCTGTCTGGTTTCATTAAATTCAAATCTACCACAAACAGAGATACTAGGGGTGCAGCTCGGAGGGACTGCACAATCCTTCTCAGAAAAAATGCATTTAGCCAGGCTGCTTTTTCCACTCAGAGCATTGCTTCAGTGGAATTCAGGACCACAATCAATAAGAGGATCCCCATCATATTATTCATGTAACTTTAATGCCAAGAAATGTCCTATTGCAAAGCAACTTAGATGCTATTTTTATCCAACTGTAGCATGACTTTACTCATACTGTACCTGTATCATCTGATAAGGGACTTATTGCTCACTCATGTTATTTAACTGTAATGCATATGTTTTTTTTTACCACAATGCAGTATGTTTTCAACTATCATACCTGTTGTGTTATTTTTCAGTATTTCAGGAAGCCTGAACATCAGTATCAGCCCCAAATTTTCATATTGGTACATCTCTAGCTATAATCTCGATATATTGCCAAGCCCTACTGTATGGAAATCTCTCTGATGGTCTAATTTGCTTATGTAGGTCATATTGAGGCAGCATTACTAAACTGAGATTGTTTTAAACTAGGTAAAAGTTCCTTGTGGTACATTTACATGCCAATTTAAATTCTCCTTCATACACAAAGGGTGGTTTGAGTCCAAGTCTGTCGTACATGTAAATATTAGATGCACAGAAAGCTCGTTCTTCTTATTTAAAATGGGATGTCAAATATTCTTAATGGTTTGTCTGTAGAGGCTGCCTTCTGCCTGCATTTCTAATTAACATTACAATATAGTATTACTGTATATTATAAAGTACTTCTGAGTCTCATGGGACGTGAAAAAGAAAACCTATCCGAACCCTCTCTGCATGAGTTAATTTTCAACAAGAGAGCTTTGTGAAGCTGTGGGCACTGCGGTGCTTTGTGCTGAATGCTAACATCAGCATGCTAATGCCCTCACAATTACATGTTGCTGGTAAGCATTTGTAATAGTAACCACCTCCACCATTTTAGTTCAGCAAGTACATCAGAGTCTGAGGAATGTTTTTACTTTTGGAACCAGTTGTGCATATGGAATTAACACTAAAAGCAGATTCATATTCTGTAACATACTAAAGAAGCAGGCAACCTGCTACAGCACATTAATCCCAGAGCTGATTGTGCAAAGAGAAGCGCTGCACTATACAGAGAATATCTTAAAGCAGGATTCAGTGAGACCCAGAGGGTTTGCCTTATCTAAAATGTGCAAAGTGCATTCGCTGCTTTGAAAATAAACTGCAGGAAGAGACGAGGCTTCTCTTCACGGTGACAGACAAAATGCGCACCAAAACATCCCATCATTCGCTCCGTATGACCTCTGCAGGGATTATAACACCAATTGAGCGCGATGACTGATACATGTGATGCTCGGTCCCGCCTCATCGGTTCTGCTCAGCAGCGTCATGAACGCGGCAATGGAATCCCAGCGCTGCTCACCTGCGGCGTGGGGAGTTGTTATTGAGTATTGATGGTCCACAAGAAAATGATACAGCTGAGTTCCTCTCTATGGTTGGAACAAATTAGAATCTGACGTGACTTGATTATTAAGCCTGTTAAAACAGGCTTGTGGCTGCAGACCCCAGTGTGCGTATATCTCCTCCTGTAAGCAGTCTTACCTGCTAATGAGGAGGATGGTGAACACAGTCCCTCCAGATACAGAGAAAGCCATGGCTGCCGAAGGAGTGGAGATGCCAGGTGGAGTTTATCTGGAATAAAAACACACAGAGGACGATAAAGATACAATTTAGGTGGATGGGAGTGATGATAGTAGGTTAAAAAAAATGTGGATTTTGTTCCCTTTGAAACCAAGACTGTTCGATCAGTATCAGCAAAAATGCAAGATACCACATGCACTGATCCAGTGATTCCTACATCTATTGTTTTTCAGGAGCAGTTTTCGTGCTGAACTAGCTGGCACTCATCTCAGGTGGTCTGTACCCCTTTTCCTATTTTTAATCATTACTATTTATTTGTTTTACTTTTTTGATATCCATCTCCCTGGTAGCTGTGGTTTCCCTGTGGTTATCTCTCACAGATCCTTCTCACAGACACAATTTTTCTAGGCATTATTTCTAAATCACACAACACTGAGCCGCATCACTGGCAAGCCTGGGGGACGCTCTCTTTTATCGACAATGACCTCTTGTTACTGACTCCCAAGTCTGGCACTATTGGGTGAAAAAAGTAATAAAGCAGATAGAAGTTTCCTTCAAAGAGGGTCTTCTTGCTTCCTATATCTCCCAGCACACCCTCTCTCCCTCTCTCCCTCCCTCACCCTCGTGCATCTTTTAAGATGAAAGCAGACAGAAAACCTTCAGAGACCACAATGACTTAGCCACAGAGACCTGCCTAATGTGGATGGCAAGTTGAGCTAAGGAAATATTTAATGTAAAGTTGAAAGCAAACCTCTGTGTCTCTGGTGTTAAGAGTGACTTCACAGTGGTGTTGGCTTGGAATGCAGCCAGAACTGTTGGTGGTAATGTTACCAATATGACTACAGCTTCGGTTACATAATACACAGAGTGTGGCTGTAGAGCAGGTGAGACACAGTGTTAACAGTACGGCTGACAATGGAATTTAGCAGCACGCCTATAATGTCTTTATGTCCTTGTGGTCTTCTAAGAAGTCTACGCCGCTTTGGACAGATTTCCTGACATTCACTTTGAGTGATGTGACTCTGCGTGAGTTCCAATTTTAGCAACTGAGCAAGTGCACATTAACCAAAACACATCGCACTCAGCTACAATTAGGAATTATCTACACAGCGAGTCATTTTGATCATAGCTGAGAGAGCACAGTGTGGCCACTTTCTGTTTGTGCCTTCAGTGCTATCTTTGTCACAGTCAAAATGTCCAATAAATGACATGAGTGTTCCTGACAGAATGGCAGGAATGTTTCTCTCGCTGCTGATGAGCTCGTTCAAGCGCCTTGAGGAAGTCAGTCAATGTAAATAATGCATACATTCTAATTTCATCATACATTATTTATTTAGATTTTTTTCCCCCTTTTATTTAAAATATATTCTTTGAATTATCCTACAGTAATAAATCTTACAATCAATTTTATCATCAATCATTGGGATTTTTTGTCAAGTACTTTCAGTATTTTTACGCTATAAGATGATGATATGAGACATTAGAGAGCTGGCAGGAAATCATGAATTGAGCATTATGCACTTGCATCTAACAAAAGATGAATGATGATACAGAGCAAACACGGCCATACATTTTTCCGGCTAAGTGCCATTTTGCTCTTGTTTTTGCGTCTGATTGTAATTATCCATGCGGCAACGTGTAGGCTATCACGCACCAACACACCGAAATGAGAGCTGACAGCAACAGTGAGGAGTACAGCAAAGATGAGATTGGTTGATAGAGATTGTGGCAAAAGAATAAATACCCCTAATCATCTGACTGGAGGAAGCAGGAGATGGAAAAGAAAATAAAGATTATCTTGAGCTTGGTTTCAGTCAGGAGAGACTTCAAAGGAGTGAACAATCATTTCATCGACACGTTCAGTGATAAATGTGTCTCTGTTGATGCCAATTCATCGTGACACCCTGTATATAGTAAATGCGCTTCAATTACCATCAACTCTATGAAGACGTTGAAGATTTTCGCTGTGACTGCTTGTTAAAGCAAAGTTTGTGAATTAGATGTTTTTCCAATGAGGCTCATATTCATGTAAAGGGACACATTTTTCACAAAATGTGTACACAACACCTCATTTAAGTATGTGCAACAGAGACACGTTTTGCTTAGCAGGACAGTTAGGCAGGCCTTTCACCCTTTGCAGGTGCTTTGAGAATTACATAATTTCTTTTGTCTTATTTTTGCTGGTTTAGCAGTCGCAAAAGCTGCGTAATCCTTTGTGTGAATTCACCCCAGAGTGTGCTCTGTTTGGACCCAGGAGCACACCACTTGAGAGTGATTAAAGCTCAATGAAGAATGTTTAACACCAAATAGAGTCTTACTTTTTGGACTGATGCACTGGAGACAGTATGAAACTGGGCTCCTAGTCAAACGCACTCACTGAGCAGAAGAGTTCAGGGAATTAGAGGGAATGTATTTTCAGCATTTCAAAAGAGTAAAAACACTGAGCTCCAACATATTTTAATACAAACTACATTAAGATCCCTGCTCCTGCAAATACCAATTACAAGGTACCATTGTGTATTTTAAATACTACAATCAGATGTATCAGCAATCTTTCACAGTGCTTCATGCATGGACCCCTAGAGGGGAATGCCATTATAAGTGATTATCTATACATGCAGCCTGGTAATGCATTAAACGGGCTGAATGACACCCACTCACTTGAAGCCATTCATTCAGTCTATTACAGTCACCTGGCGAATGATTCAGGGGGATCTGTTTAAATTAAATTGAACATTCGATGCAAATGTTTGAATGGCTCTGCCATTTTAACCCTCACTATGTCGAGAGTATAGCCAGGGTAAAAGAACATAGTCTAAAACAGTGGCTCAAAATTCAACCCAACTGATTTAAAAATGCAAGATTCAAGGTTTATCTATAGAGAAATGTAAAATATGACATAGGCCCAGTTATCAAGAGTGATTCTGCCATGTCAGGCAATATATGATTATTAAACACATGCATTCTTGGATACGACAGTGCTTTCTAAAGTGACAAACATCCAGCAAAATGATAATGTGCATGCTCCAGTGCATCACCCATGAAATATCGATCCAAATTCGTTTGTACTCCAGTGCAAGAAAACACCGAAATTGACAGAATCCATGCAACAGATTGGTCAGACCGGTGCTTTCAGAACGATGCATATAAGATTGTATTTAATGTGTATACGAGAGAATGTGATAAAATGAAAAAAAGCTCCTCTTGTAACAAAGTTTGTGCTTCTGTCATTTGAATGATAGGACAAAAGGTTGTCTGTGTCTTGCCTCTATGTGCCCTCATTACTCAGGGCATGATCTGATAGATCAGACAGTAAATGACAAAAACTACATAATAATATATTTTTGTTTTCTCACTATCGGGTGTAATTGAATTCATCTGTCAACGTCTGTTGTGGAAAGCATTTTGATCTTTTGGCAGAATAAATGACAGAGCTTTCTGACAAGCCTTTGTGGTCTCATTTTTCATATTTACAGTACACAATCTCACTTGTGAACACATACAGATGCAAAACTATGCACATAGACATAGACAGCTGGCTGCTCACTTACAATGTTTTGACCCTGATCTACAAAGTACCAGATATTTGCTTACTTGTTATTTTAGTAGCTGAGGCCGTGGTTTTCCAGCGCCCCAGGTGATGCAGCGCTCCATCTAACTTCACAGATATCTCAACTCTTCTGCCCATGTTTGTCTGTTAAATCTGCCCTGGCACCCGCCCGAGCTCAGTGACCATCCTGAGGAAGGGCACTCTAACGTGGGAGGATGGGTAACAGCTCTCCAAAGTGAAGCCTGTCTTTCAGCTTTGACTCTAGCTGCTGGCAACTTGATTCTAAGCCGACTTGAAAAGGGCAGCAGCATATATAAAAAGATATGTCAGGCAGAACTGAGTCACTTCATCTAATTCGCTGGCTTTTCTCTCCTTTGTTGCTCTTCAAGGTACTTATTCGAGGCACTCTGGGTGAGTCACATCAATAGTATGGCAACCTTTCTGGCCTCCAAGCTGCTAGTCCATACCCAAATTCATCACGTCTCCCAATATTCTTATTGCATGGATGAAGTTCTTGACAGGTGCCCTTAAAGGGACAG
>OMLP01015515.1:0-12487 GCA_900302685.1 Spondyliosoma cantharus | reverse complement strand
CTGTGCAGCAAGTCCAGTCGTTAAAATTGCTCCTAAATATTCCACAGTCAAGTGTCAGTGGTATTATAACAAAGTGGAAGCGATTGGGAACGACATCAACTCAGCCACGAAGTGGTAGGCCACGCAAAATGACGGAGCGGGGTCAGTGGATGCTGAGGCGCATAGTGCGCAGAGGTCGCCAACTTTCTTCAGAGTCAATCGCTACAGACCTCCAAAATTCATGTGGCTTTCAGATTAGCTCAAGAAAAGTACGTAGAGAGCTTCATGGAATGGGTTTCGATGGCCGAGCAGCTGCATCCAAGCCATACATCAGCAAGTGCAATGCAAAGTGTCCGCCACTGGACTCCAGAGCAGTGAAGACGCGTTCTCTGGAGTGACGAATCGCGCTTCTCCATCTGACAATCTGATGGACGAGTCTGGGTTTGGCGGTTGCCAGGAGAACGGTACTTGTCTGACTGCATTGTGCCAAGTGTAAAGTTTGGTGGATGGGGATTATGGTGTGGGGCTGTTTTTCAGGAGCTGGGCTTGGCCTCTTAGTTCCAGTGAAAGGAACTCTAACCTCTTTTAGATAGAAAAGGCAGCACATTTGCTGCAAGGTTAAGGCAATCTGCCGCCTTGTCTTTCTAAAAGGAAGGTGTAATATTCCTCCTTTTCCAAAAGCCACCACTTGGCCGGCACTGGGGTAGGCGTAAACATGTGACATGACGTGAAACTCCTGGCTGTGGGTCGCACAACAGCGCAGGTCATCGACACCTCCGCCCATCTCACGCAACTGCTGGCACATCAACGTCTCGGATTTAGATAGCAATGGAGGCGGAAATAAGTGTATCCTCCGAGGCGTCAAATTGACGGAGCAAAACAGACCCCCAATTTACTGCCTTCTGTCTAAATCCGTGGACCATAGCCGCGAAAGAGACCAATTGCCGACTCACTGCCCAGTATAAAAACGGCTTCTGAATGCTTCAGCATACCAAGAGATGTTGGACAATTCCATGCTCCCAACGTTGTAGGAACAGTTTGGGGATGGCCCCTTCCTGTTCCAACATGACTGTGCACCAGTGCACAAAGCAAGGTCCATAAAGACATGGATGAGAGAGTTTGTGTGGATGAACTTGACTGGTCTGCACAGAGTCCTGACCTCAACCCGATAGAACACCTTTGGGATGAATTAGAGAGGAACCTGAGAGCCAGGCCTTCCCGTCCAACATCAGTGTGTGACCTCACAAATGCACTTCTGGAAGAATGGTAAAAAAATTCCCATAAACACACTCTTAAACCTTGTGGAAAGCCTTCCCAGAAGAGTTGCAGACGTTACAGCTGCAAAGGGTGGACCAACATCATATTAAACCCTATGGATTAAAAATGGGATGTCACTTAAGTTCATATGCGAGTCAAGGCAGGTGAGCGAATACTTTTGACAATATAGTGTATGTCCGAGGTTGACATTTGTACAAGACGTAGCATAATAGCTGACTTTCACGTCAGGGGGTGGAGTGGAAAGAGATGGCCTAAACACAGTGCAAGCTACAAGGCTGCCAAACAAGTCTGTGGGGTCATATCCAGATGTATTTCCAGGTATTTTAAGTCAAACCATGATTTATTCCAAATCCAAACCAAATAAGTTGTTGTGCCTAAACCTACACAGAGCCTAAGTACAGGGTTGACATCAGAGAAATAACAAAATTGAACCTGCACATGTTTCAACACAAAGAAAGGTAAACTTTGAACTTATCAGTGTGGTTTGGCAGAAACATATGTGGCTAAGATTTCTTCTGAGTTGATGATAAATAAACGTTGATTTTGTGCTTTGTGTTAATCCGCATTTGGCAGATGATGTGATACATGTGATGCACTGTGTTCTCATCTTGTTAAGCTGCCTCCTAGTGGCCAATGTGAGTACTTCCACAGCTGATTAACAAGTTATATAATTTAGGGGAGCATTGAATACTGAGTAATGGATGAGTTTAGTATCTCCGTCAGAGAAACCAGACAAAGTTTTTTTTCCCTCTTACATTTTAGGCCATTTAGAAGACTCTTTTGTCCAAAGTGACTTAGAGTGATTCATAGGCTAACCCATGCAAGGTGCCGACCAGCACAGCAGGAGCAGTTTGGAGTTCAGTATTTTGCCCATGGACACTTCACCATGCAGACCGGGGGAATTGAACCAGCGACCTTCCAAGAACAAGATGCTGGCTCTACCCCTGAACCCCAGCCCCCTTCATTGGACCCCTTGAGCCTTCTTTTGTATGAAAAGATATGAAAGCAGATTTGTAAATGCAAGTATCCATCTTACTTCATGAGATCAATCCCTACGTACATTCACCTGTGCATTCTAATGGACGTTTCTAGACGTCCTGGCTATAAGTTATGCTCGTCTGTGTGTGTGTGTGGCTGAGGTACAAAGTACACAGCGCTGTGAAGGGATGTTTAAACTTTCTCACCCCTTCAGAGGCAGCATAGGTGTGGGTAGTGTGTGCGCGTGTGTGTGTGTGTGTGAGAGTGTGTGTGTATGTGTGTGTGTGTCAATGCCAAGTCTTTGATGTATGATCAAGGATTCTTATTGTTCACGGCATGACTCCGGCTAGCGTAAACACCACACAACACTTTCATCTAACATGCACACAGATAGCCACACACCTATAACTGCACAGATAAGACACACACACGCACGCACGCGGGCACACGCTCATAGCGTACGCCTAAACTTACATGCAGGCAAATGCACATCATTCAGTGATTGCTGAAAAATGAAATGGAAGAAAGGGCGAAGGGGAGGGGGGGCGGTCTGGTAGGCAGCACTCTCGCCTACGATCCTTTTCGCTCTTTCTTTTGTCCCTTCTCTCTTCCTCTATTTCACTCTTTTCAATCCTCTTCCACCCGTCGCCCTCCCTCTCCTGCCATCCTTCAATAACCCACTCTTCCTGTGTCATTGTCTCCTATCCCCCCTTTCCTTTTTGAATCCACATTAACCTTTGAAAGCTTTATTTTATCTCCCCATTCTTTGGTGTTTCCCATCTTTCCTTTGTAAACTGCCTCTATGTATTAGCTAGCACTTAGCATTTTACATTCACATCACTTCACCTCAGGTTCTTACCTTTAAAAGCATTTTCTAAATAGCGAGCCCTCTGAGTGTCGTCTCTGCGGACCCCCATACATCAGACTTCATTCTCTCATCTACCATTTCATCGTCTCTTTTATGGCTTCATAGTTAAGTGTTTCCATATTCATCTATTGGAATCATATCCCACTATAATTTCCATAGTCCCTGTGCATCACTGTTTTTTTTCATACTAACCGTGCTTTGTGATTTTGTTTCCTCTCTCTTTTGATTTCTTTTTGTTCATCTTCCGCTCTCCTTTATAAAGACTCTGGAAAATTTCTGCCTTCGATTCCTGTTTGAAAAAAACTTTAAAATGATCTTTTAGTAACAAAAATCTAAAGGGAATATCTCCATGCCCCCCACATATACATCTGATCCTTTTATACACCTGCATATTTATGTATTTCTCTGCATTCAATAATCCGTAAAGTATTTTTGCTTGCTGTTTTCCAGCCTTGCAGCATCCTTGATAGATTGAAATACACAAAGCTTATAACTTGTGATACATATGGTCCTTTTCCAGCATGAAAATGTTTGGATATTTATGTATTTGTGTACTGAAATTGCGCACTGCAACTTTTCTGAAAAGGCTTCATGTTTTTTTGTGAATGTGGTCGCGGTTTGCACACAATCTGTTATGAATTTCACATTTAATTATCATCCGCAATGCACAAGGAAATGAAATCCATTAAATAAGCCACTTTGGAAATGTAACCGTGCGAATGAACCAATTTGAAGACGTAGTGTGGGAGAAATGTGTGTTTCTTTAAAAAGATGTGTTTCCCCCGAGGTAGAGCAAGGGGGGCCCGCCGGCTGTGTGTCGATCAGTCTGGAGGCTGCAGGATCATACGTGTTTGCTGTGAAACAGGATCAAGACTGCTCAAAACTTACAGCTTATCGAAGTTAATGACCCAGAAGATAATTAACTAAAATAATACCACATCAGGTTCAGGTAAGAACTTTGCAGAAATCACTGTGAACAGACCTCTTCTGCTGGGAATCAACAGGTCTGGTCTGTGTCGATTAAAGAATTTTCTTGACTTTTAACAACTGACCACCATACACTCACTACCAGATTGTATTTTGACTTTGTTCACTGATCTCGTTTGCATTACAGGTTGGAGCCGCAAGATTTGATTAATTACTCAACACAAAAACAAACTAGACTCGAAAGAAGCCAAAAAAACTCATAATTTTTCATAATTTTATTTTGGGTTACTGCTAGAACAAGTTTGCATACTTTAGTGTTCAAAAAACAATTTCCTCCAATATTCCCCCTCTGTCCGCTCTGTTTTAGCTCCTGTCTCTTTAAAGCCCCCTTCCCAAATACCCAGTCTACTCTGATTGGTCAGCTCATACACGCCTGATCCAGGCCCACCTAATAACAACAGAGCAGTTAGTGAATCAATTCCTACCTGCCAATCTAGCCTCTAAACATTGAGTATGCAAATGTGTGACTCCATAGCGTTGCGTGATGTCACAAATTCACAGAATTAAGGGCGGGACTATGAGGCGTTTTAAGAGCAGTTTTTTCTGTGGGAAAGAGGTGCTTCTGTTAAACTTTCAAGACCTTTTACATGTACTATAACCTATAAAACACTGAATGAAAATCAAATCAAATTAAAAAGTATAATAGGTCTCCTTTAAGCGCCTGCATGTTTGTCTTTTGTTTAGTCAGTTTACAGTAAATCCAGCCGACACTGAAAAGCTTCTAACACAAACCAAAGATTTCCTGTGCATGTGTGGACCTTTGGGACGCTACAGTCCAAAAATGTTACATCTTACGAAATAACACGCGTCATTTCATATCCTGTAAAAGAAAAATGAACGACAGAAGAGTTTGTTCAGGGAGAGAAAGTGCATCTGCAGCCATACATGAACCTCCGCAACAGCGAAGAGGGTGTTGCATCAACTCGCCAAGGAAAAAAAACGGCATTCGTACGAGCGGAGCACCACATTATCTGAGCAAAAATCGAGCTCTGAGGTGACATAACGGAACAGTGCAATCTGTTAAAATGTCTGTGTCAGCTGATACAGCTGAGCAACATAGGTAAATTACATTGTTTCCAAATGACGCCTGACTGGGCAAGAGTGTCCCAGTGGGCAAACGTGTGATGTGTTGATTCCTCTGTTCATGCACCCCGTCCCTGGCATCTCTCCCTTGGGTTTGAAGAGGGAGGAACTGAGGACCGAGGAAGAGATAAGTGATGGAAACATGCAGGCATGAATAGGTAAGAACCTTGTGTGTGTGATTTAAAAAAAAAAGGGTTAAATTATGTTTTCCTTATAATGCATTCAAAAAATGCCTAGATTTTATGACTCCTTGGATATCCATGCTGCAAATCTGTATCCCTCTGAGTGTTGTCTCATTATTTGCTTTCTCACTCTGTGTCTTTCCCTCTCATCTATCCTCCTCTCTGTACAGTCGAGCACATAGGAAATGTCAAATAGCGTGACAATACCTTGAATTAAAGAACCAACCTCTTCTGGGCTGTATCCTTGCTGCTTTTTTTTTGTTTTTTGTTAAGGTTTTTGTCTAATAAAGCAGAAATTGGCCCTCATTACTTAAAGCCTTGATTTTAACAGGACAGGATAAACTGAGACTTTGGTTATGATGAATGTTCTCTCGCGGTCCTTTAAATGATATTGCACCACTATTTGTCTTCCCACGGTAGCATGTGTGTGTTGTTTCAATTACTTTGTGTGTGAGCGTGTGTGTGTGTGTGTGTCAACTCAATTAGATGGAACTGTACACAGCCACGCTATTGCTCCTTGTTGGTGTTCAGTAACATGTTGTATTGATTAATAAGTGCCTTTTTCTCCTCGAGGGGAAATGTTGATGTTGCGGTGAAAAAAAGCGGGTTGTATGCAATCAAACACCCAAGATAGAAGTAGACAGACACATTAATATAGAGGCTTATTCCAGGAAAGTCAGACCATTATCAATACACATCTTCAAAGCGGAAGCCGTTTTGTATAACCTTGTTTAACATTTACAGAGACTGCGTGAAATAAATCCAGTGACTGATATCCACCAAAGGACACTGAAGCAATGAGGTTAATTAAAATGATGCAGATAAAAAATATGTGTAGCCCAAAGCACCAATAAATGAAAATGATCGCAGGACACACCTTTCGAAGCAGTGAGACAAAACAAACGCGAGGTCCACTTACCTACTTGTAGCTCTTATGTCATCCAGGGCACTTTGAGGACATACTTAAAAGGGTAACTCCACCAATTTTACACAATAACGTGTATTTATAGGTCTTGGGGAGTGCTACTGCATTTGTGAAAAAAAACAGTATAAAGCTTTTTGGGGCTACAGAGGAAGCTGCATGTAATCAGACAAATGACCTTCAGTGATGTCACTCAGTGCTAATTTTCATCGTGGGTAATGTAGGTGCCAGGTTTTGAAAAAAGCAAGAAGAATAGTTGTTTTTTTAAACTCTCAATAATGAGTCCAGGAGTGTTACAGGAGACCAGTGTACTGCTTATCAAAACCTGGCGCCTATATCACCCTCAGCGCAACATAGCCGCTAATGGACACCACCGTAGGCAATTTATCAGATTACATGCAGCTGCCTTTGAAGCCACAAAAGGCTTTGCACTACTTTTTGCACATATGCAGGAGTACTACTCAAGACCTGTAAACACTTTAATGCATAACATTTGTGCAGTTACTCTTTAAAATCCTACAGATCGCATATTATGGCCATTTTCAGGTACATACTTTTATTTTGGGTGTCTACTAGACAGTGTTTACATGCTCAAAAAGCACATTATTTTCCTCACTCTGTCCATCGCAGCAGCACCTCTATCACCCTCTGTCTGAAAGCTCCATTTTAGTGTCTGTCTCTTTAAGGGCCCCCCCTCCTGAAAAGCCCAGTCTGCTCTAATTGGTCGGCTCTCACGGGCCTGAGCAGGCACCGTGTTTCCACATGAGCTCTGCCAGTGTTTTTGCAACCGTGCTCTGGGTGGTGACTGTACAGTTGTGACATCACAAACGTACACAAGGCCCGACGGCTCGTTTGAAGGGAACAGTTTCTGCTTACGGGCTTTCTGCAATTCTCTGTGGATTGAGCATTTTGATACACCTAGACCTCCTGAATCATCAAAAACAAGACTCTAATATGGGAGCTTTATTAGTGTCCTAGGCCTGTGGTCTATATGCTCATGAAGACTGTATGATACAGTATTAAGTTCCGGAAAAAGCTAGTAAGTGGACCTCAAGTTGATATGTTTTGTCAAATTATTATCTCGAAAGTCAAAATGAGCATTCATGATTAACCGTCCGTGTAGTTCAAAGTAAAAGAGCAATGAGGGAGTATCTATTTTTTAAAATGTGTTTAGTTCAAAAGAGGAATTTGGGACATTATGTATTAAGTACCCCCCAAAATACCACTTTTAAAACATAGTATCATCACTGCCATCACCACTGTCATCTTTAAAGTATCAAAAACCATATCAGATCAATCATCCTGTCTTCAGCTGAATTAACAATACATCACAGCATTTGTTCTGACTTGAAACCATTTATTCACTTGTCTTTGATGACAAAAGCAACCAATCAAACGATTTCCTCTGATCACATTCTTTGACAGCACATTATTATTTGTGGCCTGGTTTCTTTCTTGTGTCTCTCTCACATACCTTCCTGTTTTCCCTTCTCTCCGTCTTTCCCTCCAGATAGTCAGATGACTTCTGAACAGATTGAACAGAATATTAATTGCCGTCCTAATTTATGCTAATTTATGCTAATCTACACACTCATCGACTCTCAACGGGCTCGTTATCTAGATCGTTTAGAACGGCCAGGAAGAGATTCAGTCTGTGTGACCCCGAAGGTTGCCAGTTCAATTCCCAATGAGCTGAGCCTTGGGGGCCGCAGCAAGTCCATTTAACCCTGCATGAACTGGCATAAAGCTCTGCTCTTAAATTGGTTAATGGGTAAGCACAAATCCAAATCATTCGATTAAGACAGACACATACACCACAGCCACATGTAGGGCACGACTCTTCTGTTGCAAGCTGTGACACACCAACATTAAAATGGATGCGCATGCAAGTCTTCAAAAACACCATAAGACATATCTTTCTGAAGCACCACTGGTGTCCACTTCATAAAAGAAGCTGTCGGTAATGTTTGTGATGCCCTTGAAATGATTAAAGTGCTTTTCTCAGCTGCAACATATCATGCTTTGTATGAAAAGAGAAGAAAAACAGCAAAATACATCAAGAGAGCATGACATACCATCTTGTTTTCGAGATTATTTTTCTCAGTTAATGCTTTATTGGAACGGCTTAGGGCAAGAGACACCAGAAAGATCAGGCATAAAAAATATAGGAATTGGGAATTAAATGTGAAGACAGGACCTGATGGGTAAGCTTTGCTCGTATCTGTCGAAATCTTGGAAATTCATAAATTACCATTTAAATCCTCTCAAAAAAAAAAAAGTTTTCGCCATGGAAATACATGGAAGCAGTTAGTTCTGCCTTAGTGTTGAGTAGTGTTAAAACATTTACTACTTTAATTGTTGTTATTTTAAGGACACAGTTTTACATTAGCAATCAATTCAATTAGGACTGCAAAGAACATATTTATGTATTTAAAGGGACAAGCCGCTGATTTTACATACGAGTTCCTCTCAAGTGGACAATGGTCAGTGCTGTGCATCAACGTTCAACACGCTGTTAGTGAACGGTAAACTGAATGTATCCCTTTGCAAGTGAAGAATGTGAACTGCCACAGTTTTAAATAGAAGAGGATAATGTTTAATTAAATTAGTCGACAGACTCAGCCCAAGGCATAATGGGATTTTCAACAGAAAACAAAAATTGATAAATAATTACATCAGACATTCAGCATTGGATTTATCACTATGGATTTAATTTACAAATCCCCAAAAGACACCACAGTTCAAGGCTGGATTACAAAGCTTCTGAAATTATGCAATCACACCAGAGCCCTGGTTACCACAACAGTTGCCTTCTGGGCAAAAGGAATAGCCTAATGGGCCTTTTGGACAGACTGTGTTTGCCGCAGGGTTCAGTCCATGCTGAGCTGCGCACTGGGTGGTGCACGTCACTTTGCTAGGCTCAACAAAAAAAACACTGTGGTGCGGTACAAGCGATTGAAAATAATGGTTTCCAGAATGCAGGGATTTCACTGTCACATTCTGTCTGAAAGGCCCAACAATCTTTGCAGCTTTCCAGAGAAATGTAGTATCTCATGTGTAACATATTGATGTCCTTTATGACATTGTCGACCCCAGATGACAATGACAAGCTTTAGCACACATTGTGAATGTATTTAGCAGTACCTTCTATTACTTTGTTACTGCTAAAAGTAATCTAATACTGTCACCCAACACCTGTGCCAATGGTTAGGGGCTGGTGATGGATGGGTAAGGTTCTATTAGAAATGAACAGCACTGAGCAGTTCATTTAACAAAATGGAGGAAATGAACATAAACTTGTTGATTTACCATACACTCATTTCAAAATTCAAAATAGCAAACCAAAAATCTGAATTTATTAATTTAATCTGTGTGAACTGAACTTTGGGCTAGCTCTCTCTCACAATGGACCCCATCTATCTGTGATGTAACAACGTACTGAAGTGCAAAACAACATTTCAGGTGCTAAGTGTGGGGAAAGAGCATGTTGTCACCACTAGTCGGCAGCACAAGCCGGATTATGGGTTTAGTTACTTGATGAAATTGCAATGCAGTTCCAAGTTTAGCCACAGTGATTCATGTTCTCCAATATATTTCCAACCAGCACAGTATACGGTCGCAGTGTTCCAGAGGTTTAATTTGGTTCATTTTTTATTGCTATTGTGGGCGCGCTCACATTCGTCTGACTACCCGCTTTTGTGGCTGTGATGACCTAATTCCTCCGCGCACTTTATTAAAGTTTCATCTCATCGTGGCCGGCCTGCTCCTGTGAAGGCTACAACACAATAAAGATGTTTAATTTTAATTTTGCCAGCTACTGTGACCGGCGGACTCATGTATGACACATACACATTCTGCTGAGGGCCACCAGCAAAATACATCCACAGATGTTTTTCAATTTCTGATCTGATCAAGCCCTGAGCAGGACACACACACACACACACACACACACACACACACACAGTCACAAATGCGACACATCGCAGTAAAACACCTCCTGTATTCATGAAAAATGTATAAAGCTAACCGTTCCAGCTCCACATGTGTGCGTGTTCCTCTCTGCATGTACATGCGTGTCGTGCACACAGCTCGATTAGATCAAGCTTAGTTGAGACAGAGGGCGGCACTGGAGCGTGACAGTGTTTGTGCGGTTTTGTGTATGATGGAGGATTTGTAGAAAATCCCGTTGCTCTGCTCTTAATAAGAGCAACAGCACCTTTCTGTCTGACAGAAGCTGCCTCCAGAACCTGAAAATAATGGATAACTCTTTCTCCACATAAATGTTCAAGGTCTGGAAAGTGACAACAGCCAAAAAACAAAGAACAGAACATCTGTAATATAACAGAATGGATGACAGGACGGCTGCACCGGATGAGTTTGTCTTTTGTTCGTCCAGTGTTCTGCTGGCTGTACGTGATGTAATTGCTGTCGTGATGCTGAGCGGAGTGACAGCTCCGCTCATTTAACCGCTCATACCCGAAGACCACCGAAGACAATTATCAAGCATGTTTGATAACAATTGGGACGTCCCGCGTGAGGTCAGGAGCGCTGGAGGGCAATTAAACGGAGGCATGCTGACTCCCTCACAGCAGGAATGCGATCAGGCTCCATAATTACCCCGCCGACGTGCCGAATCTGAAAACTCATCATTCATTACAGGTGTAAAGATTCGCTTTGCTGCCAAGAGCACAGTCTCACATTCTTAGCGGCATCCTATTGATTCAGTTTGTCTGCTTCTGTATCGTTGCATCACGTTGAGATTTTCTGATTTTCGGCGGAGAATTAAGGTTGTCAAGTCTTCAGAGTGAAAGCCCGTGTTATGTAGTCTGCACACCATTTTGACAGCTCTGACTGCAGAGCCCATTTCTGGTTAAAGCAACAACAACCTGAACAGTCAGCCAACATGAAGACACTTTTAAGGTAGAATTACTTTCAGGCCTGTGTTTAAGCTAAATAATGTGAAGCGATTTTTTTTACAAATAAGCAAGTCACAGTTTAGGGAGGATCCATTTTCTGTCACCTGATGGCTTCATGGTCGTACCATGAGGAATTGGATCTTCATCGAAATAAAGTCTTAGAATTCAAATCAGACAAAAAGCCAATTTCTACATAATGTTGCTTTAAGAATATTTTTGGTTTTTCTGTTTATTTATCAATAGTCAAATATACAATTGCTCCAGAGGTCTCACCATTGGTTAAAATTAGCTTGTTGTGGTCTCAAATAGCTCAAGAATAAACAGTGTTTTTGGAATATAGCGTTGGTCATGAGGACTATTGCAACTTGTAAAATTCAATGTACAGACAACAAAACAACAAAACAGCTGGCCTAGATTTTTGGTCCCCATTTTCATGTTGTTCCAGTTCAGTTGCAATTTCCTATAATTATTTCATTTCGAACTTTAATTTTTTATTGAAGAAACCTTTGTCGTTCCTGGAAAACTCCCCCCAGAGCATTCTTCAGGATAATTCTTATGAGTTCTATAAATAAACAGTCTGATCTGAGTAGTTTAATTAGCAAATCCGAATTCGACACTTTTAGATTCTCGTTGAATTTTATTCCAACAACCGAGGAGGAGGACATCAAATTTGTCTTATCAAGTTGAACCAAAAATGAACAGAACTTGTAGACTTTTAAGAGGAAAATACAGTTTGCAGTTTGCATTTTCTTTTGGCTTTTATTTCCTCTCAAGTGGACACTATTCTATGAAGAAATGGAGTTCTTTCTTTTCAAAGAAAAGCACACCTGAACTGCAAAGCGCACAACCGCACACACAACACACCCACACACACGCACACGCAGATTTGATCCTACAATGGCCTAGTTTAAACCCTCATACACAAACCCCAATACGAATTCAAAGGCTTACTGTCGCTGCCTCTTCTTCGTGAACTCATACTTTCTCACTTTTTTGTCTTCTGCCGTTCACTCTCCTCTGTCTGTCCGTCTCTTTTACACACTATCTCTCTCACACACACACACACACACACACACACACACACACACACACACACACACACACACACACACACACACACACACACACAAGTACACATCCATGCTGAGCACACATGCACATTCTAAAAGACACACACACACACACACACACACACACACACACACACACACACACATACACACACTGTGTTTTCTCTAAGACGCTGACAGACTGACACATCAGACATGAGTGGATGGCAGAGAGTGAGAGCGGG
>OMLP01015514.1:19887-36460 GCA_900302685.1 Spondyliosoma cantharus | reverse complement strand
CCTTTAGTTATTCTTCCTTTAAAAAAACTCTAACTGTAAAATATAAAATAAAATAAAATAAAATAAATAAAACGTCCATAGAAATGTACCATTACGCCGGAGTGTCCTTCTTTCTCCCTCTCACACACTGACCCTGGTTACCCTCTGGCACCCTTTAAAGAGAGATTGTGACTACAGGAGGTTACAACAACATGTTAATCTATACTCACAAAACTTTTGAACATGGATCTATTCTCTACATATAGGTAATGTGATGTTAAATTGATTCTTATCAGTCATGCTCACATGGTGCAAAATTAACATTATTTTTCGTCCAACTGCCAAACAGCAAGTTACTGTTCAAATGTTTCCAGCCACTCAGTAGATAACCATTGTTTTCTGGCTGGTGAGTGATGCAAAACTACCCCGACAATTTAATGAATAAATCAAATCAAACCATATCTAATCTAATTTTGAGCCCTGAATGCTCATTTCACCAAAAAGGATGTTTTCAGGCCTGAGGTGTGAAGGACTCAGAGGTCCTTGTATTCAGGAGGTGTACAGTTGTATTTCTTGGGCAAATATGGTTCAGAATATTTCCTTTCTTTAAGTTTTAGTATGGAATTTTGTTTATCAGAAAAAGTTAAGAGTACTGTTGAAGTGACGCAAACTTGACACTCGCCCTCCCAGCTGAAACTATGCTGGAAGTACAGTGTGGTGCTATGGGACAGGGCGGGCCAGGGCTAGCTGGTTAGCATGCTAACTTCAGCAGATACAAAGACTTCTGCAACGTAAAACTATCAACAAAACTATTATTTCATTATGTAAAAAATGTACATATTGCACCTTTAGAAATCTCGTTTTTCATTTAATAAAAACAGAAATTTGAAGTCAAATTTAATTTACAACAGACAGGAATTAAAAGGATTTGCAGTGGTCACATGCCTGCAAAGCCATGAATGGGATTATACAGCAATAAACCTTAATGTTCTGCACTGTGAGGTTACAATAAGTACAGCCAGACTTCCAGTTAATAATTTTAGTTTAATATATGACAGCAATCTGTCATGACTTCCTGTTAAATTTCAAGTAAGACGTCTTCACACAGGAATGTTGGAGGGAAACCTCATTCAACTTTCTTTGACATCCTACAACAACAACGATGTGAGGTATCAAAGCGTTCCTTAATGCAGAAGGCTGAGCTTCTCTCACATACAAGTTTGCAGTGTTTGCTACGTTGACAGGGACATTTATCTGTAACCCATCATCATTCAGATGACAACATATATATATCAGCAATATAACACATAAACTAAGTTGCAAAATTTGTTTTTGTAACAATATCCTCTCTCTCATTCAACAGCAGGAATGTAACCATATAAAATGTGCAAATGTTTGCATTCCACACATGGACAAACACTTATAACAATGTCAAGTAAAAACCTCCGTCTCACATGAAATAAAATTATTTTTTATCAGTTAAAAAAAAAACAAACACCTTTTCTCCCAAGTAAAAGCAGTATACAAAGCCATGATGTCCTTCCTCAGATATGGGCAGTAATTCCCATGTCTTATGTGCCATTCAACCATTGATCTAAAATCTCCACTTCTCATCCGATGGCGCAGGAGCTTCAGGTCTAGTGTTAGTTTGGCAGGTTTAAAGTGCAGCTTAAGACTCAGAGTGGTTGTTATCCTGTGAGGAAGCTCTCAGCGACGGCAGGCGGTCGGCCGCTTTTGCTCTTTCTGCCAGAAACTTGTCGAACTCTGCACATGGAAAGAAGCAGGATTAGATGAGATAAAACCACGACTATTTAGATTAAATTTACTAAATGAGATAAGGAAGGAAAATGCAAACAGCACTGGGAGTTTACGAAAGGTGTCAACAATAAAGAGAAAAACACCAGATGAGACTTTTCTAAGGTACCACTTTCAAATTAAAACCGATTACAGTGTAAAATAGCACTTGACTGATTACTCGCCGGAATTATTTCATTTGTTCTGTTACATAACAACAAAAATATGGCAGCATTCTATGAATGAATAGGTCTAAAGAGAAGTGACATGTGGCACTACATGTCCAGTTAAGCCTCTAGTGCCATCTGCAGGTCAAATGCAGAAGTATCTAGCAGCAGATATGAGACTGATGTGTAGAAATTTAAGTTTAATGAAGAAAAAAAAACCCCGTAGTTCCAAGTATAACTTTAAAAGTCACCACTAGCTGTGTGCACTATCTTGATGACAACAAAGCCTATACAAGAGGTTTAATATATATAACAGCTCTTCTGATGCTGCAGGTGTAAATAAAGGCTAAGTGAAATAATGGATGATAAATGGTGCTCAAAGAGAAAGTGAACTGTAAGGACTCTCACCTTCACTGGTCACACCGTCTGAGTCCTCAAAGTCATCATACTGTGTCACAAACAGAAAAGGCATACTTTGCTTGACATATGTGAGCAGATACAAGACTATATCGTTAAAGGATACCTTTGTGTCGTTATATCAGATCATTTTGAATAGTTTAGACTCTAAAATGTATTACTTGACATTTTTGACACATAAATAGTATGTTTACATTGTTTACCATCTTAGTTGAGCACTGTAGTATGCTGACATTTGCTAATTAGCCGTGGCCTACTGGTTAGGGCTTCGGGCTTGTAACCGAAGGGTTGCCGGTTTCCGACCAGTAGGAAAAATGTGGGCGGGGGGGAGTGGTTGAGCACTGCTCTCCCATGCCCACATCCATGTCTGAAGTGCCCTTGAGCAAGGCACCTAACCCCTCACTGCTCCCCGAGCGCCGCTGTATCAAGGCAACTCACTGCTCCGGGTTAGTGTGTGCTTCACTTCACTGTGTGTTTGCTGTGTGTGTTCACTTATTCACAGATGGGATAAATGCAGAGACCGAATTCAAGTATAGTTAGCAAGTATATAGTAATAGCAAGTATAGTTGGCCTAGAAACCTGATTTACATTTACAAACATAAATTACAGCTCAGGCTCAACCAAAGCAATGGCCAAATTTAAATTTGGACCCAATGACAGTGCTAGATGAAAAGAGACGGCGTTACAATTCATCCTGAAGGAAACATGAAATCATGAAACTGATGTTATTGGCAGCCAGAGCCAAAGTACTGACAGCCAGGTATTTATTACGTATTTAAAGCACACAACAATACACAAGTGTAAGGCAATGGATATGTATGGATGGATGGGCGGTATAAATATAATAGTTCAGTTTTTGGGTTCAACTGTAGAAGCTTGCTTTGGTGTGAGTTTGTGCTAAGCAGCAGAACTTTGGGTTAACTAAAGCTAGAGAAACTCAAAAATCAAATTCCACATTGACATTGACTAGTAAGTAATCCAGCCATTTACCTCATCATCCAACGCTAGCCACTTCTCAATATCATCCATTACATCGGGCTGGTTGGACTGGTTGATAGGAATCTAAGAAAGAAAGCAGAGCATCAGTGTGGTCAGTGCAGTAAAATGTGGCTGGTTAAACTTTATAAAAATGTAACAAAACGTACCAAACAACCAAACCACCAAAAAATGAAAACGACAACAAGCGAACCACAAAGTACGACAGATATGAAAACAATGCAGAACATCAGGACAGTGCGGCCCGAACAGCGTCATGCCTCGGCTGTGGGCGTAGGCACTAAAGTAAACTTCCAAACAAAACAATTTATCTTCGCCACATATTAAAAAAAAAAAAGCATGCAAACCAATGTGTTGTAACTCAATACCTCAAACACTGAACCCCAAAAATGGATCCAAACAAAAGCAATCCAGAACCAAAGCAAAAGTAAACTGCAAACCTCCCAGGCAAAACAAAGAGACAAAGGTTGTGGAAAGGTGAACCGATGATAAACCAGGACACGTTTTCAGAAACAAACCCACCATTCCCCTTTTAATCATCCAATCTAACTTAGGTGAGGAGCTGCAGGTGGAGGCTGGGCTGCCATCCTTCATTCACAGACAGAGAGTTCATTTAGAAGGAGAAGACAAAGCAACATACACATTTACTCAACCACAGAGGCTTTTATAGACCAGGTAATTCTGTACTTGACTAAACTAATTAAACTCACTGACGGTGAGCCCCCTGAATCCCTTCCTTTAACTAATACGGTTAAGACATCGTGTATAATACCATGAAGATCAATTCAGTGAGCTTAATACTCTGTTGCACATTCAGGTTTTCATTCCAAAGCTAGAAACGGATCAAAAGCCAAATATACAACTTTCATGCTGAATTTTCCAGTAGTCCCTCAGGTCGCATCACAAATGATGTGATAATTATTGTGACTAATCCTGTTAAACCGTGCGGAACCTGAATTAGACGACATCTTTGCTTACCGTTCCAGTGTTTAGTAGCCTGCTGTCCAGAGCTTGAGCCAGGCCGTCCACTGCAACTTCACTCTGCTCGCTGAAAAACATAACATTTGCACGTTGGTTAACTGCTATGTAAGTTGCTACCATAACATATCATCATAACACACAGTGAAATACTGGCACTTATCTTAAAAAAAAAGAGTGAGACTGAGTTAAACTCCAAAACAAAGATCATCTTTCCAAATGCTATTCCTGAGAATTTGCTCGTATGAGAGCTGCATGACGGCTCTGTAAGGTTGTAACTGTAACATTGTGATACAACAAATGAGCAGAATTTGCTTCACGTTCCCTTTTACTCAATAATTTCTAACCCTTTAATATCTGATGTACGCCCACAGATGGACTCAAGTGCCTTTTATTAACACCACCATGTTCCTCATGGACAAATGTCATTTACCACTAAAAGTTAGGTTTTATTAACAATTAACAATTTGTGAAAAGCTCAAATTTAATGTGGTTTGGTTAAGTTGGCATTTACTGTATACTGATAATGTAATGCTAGGAGTATTCTGACCATTGACCCATTACTTTAGCTCACCATTTATTCATATTTTAGCCAACTCTATTGGCTGTTCATTATCGTCATCATCATCATCTCTGGCTTACTATGTCAACTGTTTCTTCATTACTTTT
Organism: Spondyliosoma cantharus; assembly: GCA_900302685.1. NCBI lineage: Eukaryota > Metazoa > Chordata > Actinopteri > Spariformes > Sparidae > Spondyliosoma > Spondyliosoma cantharus. The sequence continues at coordinate 31,460 of OMLP01015514.1, read as the reverse complement.
AGTTTAGACTTCTCCGCTCTCTTGCTGACTACTTTGCATGTATTCTCAATGCAAATCATTTTCAGATATACCAAAAATACAGGCTTTGTAACCCATATTTACTGTGGAAGTCTCCAAAGTCATTTAAACTTCCGTTTGTAGTGTTTCTGTACCTTGGTCTTTGTTGAGTTGAGACATTTATTTTCTGTGATAATGTGTCGTCTGATTCACTTGTACCTGCAAATAGAACAGCCACAAGTTTAGAATATGTAGAATAAAACTACAGCACTGCACATGCTCAGTGTGTAAGTACATGTGAAAGTCACAGTACTTACTAAGTCTTGCCATCTGGCTGGACAAGCTCTCAGCTCTTGACTGGCTGCGTGAGATGTTGTTGTTAAGTGATGCAGCCCCTGATTGGCTGACGGACTCGGCTGTCAAATCGAGGTCTGTGAGGTTGACGTATGAGTGGCTCTGAGAGACAGAGAGCAATAGATTAAAAGCCCACAATGCAACCATTTCATACATTTCAGAAAGTTGAGTTGTGAAGTAAGAATAACACCAAATTCAAAAATGATTTTAATGGTCTTTACCTTCTGTGCTGCATTTGGACCGTTTGTTATTCGTCTTTCAAACCTTTAAGCAGCAAAACAAACGTGTCATCATCAAATGGCTCTCTAATAATATGATAATATAATCATAATAAATGAAGGTAACCTCTGGTAGCGAGTAAAGGCAGTGTTCATCTCATCGTTAGTTGCCAGCAACTCTTCAATCAGCTTCTCCTCACTGAGTCTGGGGACCATCTTCACTATCCTCTCCTGCATTTCCTTACAAACTGTGTATAACTGCTAATGACACAATCAGACAAAGAATGTGTGGGTGGGGGATTGAGGGGGTAGATGCAACGCAAAATGTATAACGTACGAGATCAGTTAAGGGTAACACACTTGTCACTCAGAATGAATCGATGGAAGTGATTTTCTCATGCTTCATGTGAAAAAACCCATCATTTCTTCTTTTTTTTTTTTACCTCCAGCAACTCCATGTCTGCTTGTTTTACTGTGACAGGATCCAGCTGACTCATCATGTCTGACATCATGGTCAGGTTGCTTCGCACCACTCCCAGCTCGTTCTTCAGCTTTTTAATCTGGAATTATCAGTAAAAGGTCAGAAATAAACACAGCTATAGAAGCTCCATGCAAAGCCCCGTATTGATTTCATAAGTGCTGGAGGCGAGAAATTCAATTGAGAAACACGAATACAAAATGGAGTGGTGAGTTGAAACAGTTGAAATAAAAAAATGAAAATAAAAAAACCAGGCCATCACCTGGCTGGGAGTGAAGGCAGTGGTTCCCTCTAGGGCCAGTTTGAATTCAGAAGTCTGGGGTGGGTTGAGCGGAGGTTTGGAAGGAAGAACCACAGCAGGCAGAGTAGTGACAGTAGGCCCGTTCCCAGGCAAAGTCTGGTAAGCAAAGGTACAGAAATGCCCCGAAAGGAAAATGACCAAAGATGACAGGCAGCGGCAGAATTATTAACAGTGAGCGCATCAGTAGTGTTTGTACCTTTTGTGAGGCTTGGACGGGTGAGTAACCATCCAGTTCTGTCATGGGGAACTCAAGCCCTTTCCTTCGTAGATCTTCGTACACCGACACCACACCTGTCAGGTCAGGTGAGCTACGGAATGCATCGGCCCACGCCTTGAAAAGAGAAAACCTCAGATGAATTCCAGATTGTCAAGCAATGTGACAACGCCAAGACAACAACCTGATTTCTTTGCCATTGTACTACTGTTGCCAGACATGTAATGTTCCTTTTTTACTTTACCTGTACAATACTGAGCACTCTGTCATGCAGGACTAATGGAGGGTTGTTTCTCGGGATGATAGACCGGACCAGAACCCCCTCTACAAAATCACGCGTCGTCACCAGGATGTGAAACCTGTAGCCGCAGTTCTTCACACAAGTCTCTAGGACCTGACATCAGAAGGAGATGTGGGGTGTTAGCAAAAGAGCTACACTTTACGACACAAACGAAGTAATGAGAACACAAAATAGTCAACAGAGTGAACAACACTCACAGTGAGTGCCAGCATGACCTCCTTGAAGTTCTTGTTCCCCACAATCCTTTTCTTTATGGCTCTGACTGCGTCTTTAGGTCTGTAATGAGAGAATTTTCAACAGTCACAGGCATGAATCCTCCAAGAGACTAGTTTGTTTTTGATGCCAACAGATAACAGACACACACAAACACACATACTGTACACACCCTTCCTCTGCGCTGTTGATCATGTCACAGATCTCCATGTTGAGAGCCCAGTCTTCTGATGGCAGGCTGGAGCCGGTCGCACTCTCTGTGAAAAATAAGTGAGCATACGCTGTTGAGTAATACGAATGATGTTTACTCAGGATTGTATCTTATAGCTTTTGCTTTCATGATTATGATTGCTTAATACATGTTTCTCTCACTAATAATTTCGTCTAAGCTGGACAAACATAACACCTCACAGTTTCGACAGTACACCACTTTATTTTCTGACCCCGACAAATAAAGTGTGGTATGTGGCATTCCACAGGGATCAATCTTAGGACCCTGACACCTCCTGATGTACATACAAGATACAAAATGACTGAGCTCTTCTTTTTATGTGGACGATATGGCTTTAGTGAAGAATTTAAAATGTCCTCCTGAAGATGTACTAATCATAGTTTATTATGCAATATTAGCTATATTAGCTTGCCTTTATGGTTATTCACAAGATTATTTGATCATTTATTAATGTTTGATACATGATTCTCACAACATAATAATCAGTTCTTCAAAATATCACGTCATAGTAGCTGCAGAACACTGCATTTTCTTACAAACAAACACAATAAAAAGGATCAATCCACAGCAACCAATGTTACCCTACCCTTACCCAGCCTGACATATGCAATAAATATGAAATCTGCAGTTGATTTTAAGCTTTTTCTGTATACTGATGATTTTGTTTAATCGAAGAGTTACATAGAAAACACGCCTAGTCCAGACATGTCAAAATTAAGTCCACGGGCGGTGGATAATAAACTTTAACTACATTTGAAAAAAACCTGTCTATTTTTATTTGCCTTGAATAATAAACTTGCTCAAACCAGATTTCTTAATGTCACCAAATTAGACCAATGCAAATATACATTTACAAGATAATATTATTAATAAGTTAGTTTGAGTAAAAGGTTATCTATGGCTTTGATCCATCATGACCTGACTGTGCCTGCAATTTCTGCTGCTTCGTCTGTTTTTCAACAGGCACAAGATGATATGTTATATCATTTTAGTTTTAATTAAATAACCAGTATGCCTATAGGGCTTTTCAAATCAGTAAAATAGTTTAAGATCGCTATCAACCAACAAATCATGTGCATAAATGCCTAAATGGACAAGTGTCAAGACTATTTACAGGTTTTCTGAGTTGTGTCCAAGTTCAAAGTGAAATCTACTGCAGTTTAAAAAAAAAAACAGGTGTAAATACATTTCATTTATTGATACAGAATTGATTTAGTTTGAATACTGAGTAACACTGTGTCTGCCACAAATAAATCTGCTTATCTATTGTTTTAATCCCTAACTCTCAGTTTTTCATCAGTCAATGGGGGAACATGTGCAGCCATCGGGCTACAGCCGCATATGCGTCTTAATTTAGGTCAGGAGGATGTCGGCCACTCGTGTCCCGCCCAGCTATTGGCAGCTTACACGGACACGGTAAACAGCCAATCAATTTCAGCGTCACTGCACCTAAGTCCCGCCTCGCTGCCAAATCATTGTAGAGCGGACGCGTCACTCAAACCGCAACCTCCTCTGTCAGTCTTAATAAATGTATCTTGGATTTACTATTTTTAATGAATTGACGATATTGTACGCGTTTTGTCGTGCAGTTAGAAAAAAACAACAACAACAACACACGTTAACAATAAAAACGAAGCGGCGGCTCGACGGGGGATGAAGACTGTCCGAGGCGTCACGACTCTAGCAAGAGGTTGCCCTGAGATAAAATTTGCTCATAAAAAGATGTAGTTTATGTCGGTCACACCACGGCTCACCTATCAGCTGTCCCACCGGCGTGCTGAACGGATTCCCCAGTAGGAACTCCATGTTGAGAGCGGTGAGTGAGGGCCCAGCGAATGCGCCGACGTCCCCGGGCAGCAGAGCCGTATGCTACGACAAGCCCCGCTCCTCCTCCTGCTGCTGCTGCTGCTGCCGCCGCTGCTGCTGCTCACACAACAAAGTGGGGCACCAGTTGAGCTGCGTCACACTTTAAAGGGAAAGTAGCCCTCAGTCAGCACACGGCCGTCGATACGCGCTGTAACTGCACCACACACAGGCACTCGGAATCTCTGCACTCGCTGCTGGAGAATGAAGTGCTCCCAGGAAGTCAAACCTGTCTCTATACACGCCTATATCAGGCATAACATTATGACCACAGACAGGTGAAGTGAATAACACTGATTATCTCTTCGTCAGGGCAGCCGTTAGTGGGTGCGATATACATCAGGCAGCAAGTGGGCACGTTGTCCTCAAGGTTGATGTGTTAGAAGCAGGAAAAATGGGCAAGCCTAGAGGATTTGAGCGAGTTAGCAAGGGATGAATTGCGATGGCTAGACGACTGGGTCAGAGCATCTCCGAAAACTGCACAACTGCAGGACTGCAGGACCACTTTTGATACCGACCGCTGCAGACTGGTGTTCCCGATCTGCAGTGGTCAGTAGAGGATGTACTTGATGTAGAAGAGAAAGCCCAGTAGGCGCTTTAATTTACAAAATAGGAGGTAGACCATAACACTTATAGATTTGACTCTGTGGCAACAACAACAAAAGTTCAATCCATGTTCTCATCCAAGTTTGCCGACATATTTGCTCATACGCCTCTGCACTCTGTGCGAGCTAGGGAGCAGTCGAGGCCTCGACGACGGCAATTGCAGCGCACAAGCTGGAACAAAGACTGAGGCGCAGGGTCCTGGTCAGTACGGACAGGAATGAGGCATGAGTCTCGGATCCTCCAGCCCCATTCCTCTGGTGGTAGCAAGTTTCCCATCCATTCTTCAACTTGATGGTACACTCTGAAGCTATGAAACATAGCAGGATGAAGATGTTGGTGGCAAGTTGCGAGGGTGGATAGCTGCTTTGCTGTCAGTCACTTTACTTTAAAAAACGTTTCAGTCTGAGGTCACTGAGAGAATCTGCTTCTTTGCCTTTGTAGATCTGTGTCATTGCTCTCCCCCTGCAAGCAGCAGTTTCCTCTTTAGTAGCAGATTGTTTCTGAAAAATGTTGTCCTGTACTCTGAATGTGTCGCTTTCTTGAACCAGACGCAGAGACACCCCTTTCCCAACTCAAAAACACTCCGGATGTTGTATCGCAACCAAGTATGACATCGTCACTCAACACATCGCTTGCATGCCCTATGTACAAAAACCTGCGACTTTGTAAAGATGGTGACTTGGGCTCTGACATGAAGCACAGCTCTCCTTGCCCATAGTAGTGTAACAGAAGGATGATAAGGTCTGTGTCATCTCCAACCAGTACAGTTCTTTGTTTCACTGCTACTGTCACTGCTGTTTGAACTATGAGCACATCTGCATCTCCCTGAGCATTGCGAACGTCAAACCTTCTCCCAACAGGTTTATGAAACGTTGTTTGTTCTCATCGTTTGACAGAAATAGCTGTTTATTCAACCTCAGTGGCATCGTAGATGTGAATGAAACCTTCTGGCTAGTCGTTGCGTTGCTCCTTTTATGGGAGAGTGTACCATCAAGTTGAGGAATGGATGGGAAACTTGCTACCACCAGAGGAATGGTGCTGGAGGATCCATACCGACCAGGACCCTGCACCTCAGTCTTTGTTTGTTCGAGCTTCTGTTATACTTCACCTTTATTACTGTCAATAGATAGATTTCTCTCTCTCTCTTTTTAACATTTGTTTTTCTTAGCAAAGATTGATCTTCAATATGTGAAACCGGGCCTTCATGGTGTTTACCTCGTATCTCCATGCTTGTGTTGTGTGCTTCTCAGCCACATGGGTGCACTGTTTGATTTCACATTTCACAATATCAGGTTTGTCCACCCTGAGCTTTCTGCTGCTGACTCCCCCAGTTCCCGTCAAGGCAAAGTCAGCAGCTGTCCCAGATCCTAAGGAGTCCAGGTCCCTTGTGTCAACTGGTCTGAGCTTCAAGTTCGATTTGGAAAATGCCACACCAACGCTCAAAAGAAGCTGACATGATGAGGGGTTCAGGGTAGCTCCTGATTTCTTACTTGCACTTGGAGCTTTGTCTTGAGGTGGGTTTCTGCGTCGCAACCTTCATTGTTATTTCAGTATTGTGCCGCATCATTGTCCCCAAAGTGAAAACAGCAGCTAAAAAGTGCGTCGCTCCAATTTTGCCTCAGGCAGGTAGGTCATTCTCGCCCTGCTTACGCCAAACAAACGCTCCTTTCTGAACTTAAAGGCCCCTGAAGGTTTATCACCCGTGTCAACTCACTAATTGTAACGCTCCGCGGCATTTACAGCTGGCGAGAAATAATAGGTGGTTCACTTTCTAAAATGTAACTGTCAGTCACAGTGGGGAGGCACATTTGTGTCTGATCAAAGCCGTGATGTGGATGTGTGACTCACGCGCAGTGACTCGCCGCCCACTACGCAACAGAGAATATACTTTCTGCTGTCCCCGCTGATGCACAACCCACTCGCGTGTTTACACCAGCAGAGATGATACAGCTGTGCCCATTAAAACAGAACCGTGCGCTGCTCATGTGGGTGATCACAGGGCAGATATGAAGATGCGGTTGGTTTGTAATTGCGGGTAGCGTCCTTTCCCTCAAGAAAAAGATGCGTTTCCTCTGATAAAGTTCACCGTTTGATCTCCTTACAGGGCAAGAAAAATCCAGTTTGCTTGAGGTTTTACGGCAATGAAATCTCTTTCTTAATCTTCTGAGCGATGGTTTCATAGTTGTGCCTCGGTAAATGTATCTATACTGTCTGTGCAGTAAAGCTGCAGTATAGACGGTCTGTTTAACCTCAGTGGTTGCTATGCTACTGTGTGAGACGATGCGTGTAATGATCAATCAGCATTTCAATGGGAATACTACAGATATCTATATTAATTATTAATATTGTTGTTATTATTATGGACACTGATTATGATAATGCATATTACTAGTTTCATATTAATGTAATAATAAGAGTGTTTACACTAATGTTAATAGCACCTGTGTTCATAGCTTGCATTTTATACAGTATAAAGCGTCTGTGTGATGCATTCAAATAAACAGCTCAACAGTAATACTTCCCCTGTGAATGTATTGCCCACCTCCATTGACATACTGGCGACACCAGTTTTTTTTTTCTTATTGTTTTATGGTGAAAGTTTCAGTATGGCGTTGTCAATATAAATATTGTGTAAAATCATTAAAGTGATCATTACAAAAAAAAGAAAAACGCACACATGTACTGGGCATATCCACATTAACAAAGAGCTGTTTCAGCTGCCACTGTTTTCTAATGTGGGAACCAGTCTAACCTGCACAAGCGTTAAAACTAACATCATAGCACATGGACACTTCCGGCGAAGGCTTTCATGACAAAGTGGCCAAACTGACTCAGTCATAAACAGAAATTACCATGTTGTTTTTTTTTAATGTTTATTATCATACTTTTAGAGCCATGAATAATACCCAACGTGCCACCTGTACAACTGGAAATGTCGGCGTGGTGTTCATCCAATAGGCTGAAATGTCACAGACATGGCATCATCGCAGCCAATTTGATAAACATCAACTGGAAAACATAAACGGATTCTGTGCCATTCAGGAGCTGGTGACTGTGGGTCAGATCTGATGTCTGAGTCTTCCTGTCGTGAGACAGCAGCGGACACATGCTGGACATCCGATACCAATCGTATGCTTTCAGTTTGGGTTTGAGTTATTTAAAGTGAGCGCTGAAAGACAAACTTGTCGAGACTCGGGGAATCATTCATTCTTCAGTTTCTCACTGTTACACCCCAGCAACTCTCTTGTTCTCTCAAAGCTCCGTACCGGTCATGTGAGAGGCAGCGGGACTCTGGTGTTTAATGGCCGAATGAAGTAACACTTGCATGGCAACAGAACAACGCAGGGAGGAGGCGTGCACCTCTCTATGCACGCTCAGCCATGTTAAGTCATATCCTAGACACTCAATCACCTGTGTGAGGCAGATGTGTGGAGAAGGTTTGACACTTCCCTTTGCATTCCTTGCCTCTCCCTTGCCGTCTCTGTGCCGTCACCTCGCTGTCTTTTCCCATCCATTTGAAGCTTTTATCTCTGTTGTGTTCCCTCTCGCAGCTCTCAGCGGCGGACGTGCACTCACACAAAGATCTCTCATCTGCTTTCCCCCTGGAGTAAATGTCAGAGACAACTGCCAGGGGGACGAACTGTAAACTGCTGGAGGCAGGCGGTGCAGCCTTTAATACACATGTACAATACCACAAGTTGATTTGTCTGCTCCACGACTGAGGCTGGGCTTGTTAAATGTTTGTTTCTATTTTTTTTTTTAAAGTTTTAGAGTTAAAGCTGTGAAGAAGGAAGGAACAAAGAGAGAAAGAAGTAAGCACAAAGTCTCTAATTGGAGAAGCACGGCATCACCTTTCCGGGGACCGTTAAATGTCTCAGCCAACGCCGCGTACAAGAACAAGCAGCTTCTTCACCAGCATCCAATTAGAGTGGGTTGGCAGTAACTTGTCTATATTCACAGTATGTAGCCCTCTGATTAGACTTCTCAGCCTGCAAATTAAATACAGTGGAGAGGCTTGCTCGGCTGTACGCTGGCCTGTTAATCTGCAGCCGGCTGTGGCGGCCTTTATCAGCTGCCATGAGAACAGAAGCTGGAAACAGACCATGTTACTGCAGGGAAAAAAAACAAACGTTATGGACAGACTGCATGCATCACTGAACATCGAGCACTGAGTATCGAAGAGACACGCACGCCAACCAGGCTCGTATTCGGCTTCACGTGTCCATTCAGGAGCCATTTCAAGGGCGAGTTATAGACAGTGGTCTTTGCTATTGGAGGAAATGCAGCCGTAAGTCCACTGGATGACTCATCGGAGGCTGCAGTGTGTATTTGTGTGTGTGTGTGTGTGTGTGAGAGAAGTGAAGGCAGGCAGCCTAGGTAGATTATGTGAAACCATCTGGTTTTCTCCTCACTACAGTGAACACAAACACACACACACACACACACACACCATCTCATCCCATTGCCATGGCGAAAACCTCTTTAGGTTCAGTATTTAAGTCCTGGATATTGTAGAATTAATGCAGAACAAAGGGGATCGGTCTTTTTAGACAATGGCCACACAAAACATCTGGTGTATACAGGTTTTATTATGCCTTAATCTTACCATAATTATATTGGCCGCAAGTGTGGACCACGTAGTATTTCAGTGAACCCCTGAAGGACATCCCAGCTTGTGAGAATATGTTTCAAAAACCACCATCTCTTCTGATTTTGTTCACACTGCAGGGATCAAATATCACCCATGAGTGGGCAGAATCTCCCCACAGAGGACGTTAGACTCCAGATTCTTCTGATAGTAATGTTCAGGTGGGTTTATATCCTCCAGAGTGTGACACCCCACCGAGACAGCAAATACAACAACTGCCACCATGCCGGTCACACATCCTGGAGGCTACATTTGCGGCGTGCAACTGGTCACTGAACTGTGTGTGTGTGTGTGTGTGTGTGTGTGAGCTTGGAGAGAAGAGTGTGTGTAGCTCAGTAATGAAAACAAGACTTCAGCGGTTAGACACCGATCGGTCACGACATTAAAAGGACTGACAGGTGATGTGAATGACATAGTTCATCGCATTACAATGTAATGTTCTGCTGGGAAACTAGGGCGTTGGTGGCGGATTCTTCGAGTTCTTTGGGTTGCAACCCACGAATCAGTTCGTCAGGAGGCCAAATTAACGCCTTGAGCTCTTTGTCATGCTCCTGCAATTGGGGTTTGTACTTAGTCTGCTATCATGTTAGGGTGGGTGTCGCATAAATACCAGTTAGGTCTCGAAACTGAAAATTCATTGCAAATGGATAATCAGTGTAATTCACTTGACCTCTTAGACCTTTGACGTGTCGTGACTGATCACTGTGTAACTTTTGTTGCAGAACCAGTGGCAGCACTTCAACGCATCTTGTGTATTTTTCCTGTTATTAGCTGTTAGTTTAACCCTTAGATGTCCAGTTTACGCATTGATTAAATCATTTGCCACAGTCACTAGCCTGCTCTTGCTTAGCATAATCTAGAGGAACAGACTCTTACTAAAACATTTGCTGGTTTAAAAACTGCATATTGGTTAGCAGGCAACATAGGCCACTGTGCATCATTTTGGGTGGGATACAGAATCAGCGATGGAGTCTTGTATCTCAGATGACAAAGTAAGTTATTGACTGTGTAGAATTATCCGTTGTCGTCACAATTTGGTGCAAAAATAGGAAAGATGTCGTATAATTATCATTAACAACTGTTGGTTCTAACATGTCACGCATGTAGAAGGGAGGAGGTGTTAACGACTTACTGTATGCATGTATGTATGTGTCTGAGGGCGACGACAAAAACGCTAAGCACCCTGAAAAAGCAAGAGCATCAAAAGACTTTATTACAGCAGCACTGCAGAGAGTTTTACAGTCATAGCCACACGAGAAGACAGTAGATCACAGACACAATACATTTTTTTCACCATATATGTGAAAATATTTTTTTTTTTTTCCCCAAAACACCGACGGTAAGGCAAATGACTTAATGTGTAACTACATCTTGTTCAGACACAGACTTTGGTTTAAGGTGTGAATGTGCAATATTTATGCCTTCTGCATAAATACTGATCACATTTGCTCAACTCTGTCTACATCCAATATATCATATCAATACAAGATTTTCATTTTACGTTTCCTCCGAACACTGTATCTCTCCTCTGGTGCGCGGCTACCGGATCATTTTCTGCACCCAAACGAGGAACTGCGTAATGAAAAAAGAAGCTTGAACTTGTGAAAAGCGATCACAGGCTGCCATCCTAACAGTGTTATTATAATGCAGATCCGCTACAGCACTACAGCAAGTGGCTCGGGGAGATTAGCGAGTGTCGCCTGTCCCCTCGGCCACTTCTACACTTACGGTGTCTAACACATCACAAATGGACGGGCACGGCAGCCATAATAATATCTAATTATGCTAATTGGACAGAAACCATTAGTGTACTATGAGCCGGTCGGCGCGCTCGCTGCAAGACGTCACGGCAGCAAATCACATAATGTATTATAATATGCGTCTCTTACATGACGAGCGTGTGATCACTTCAAGATTAATGCAGGTCATCTTTGTAACAGTGCAGACACACAATACACACATGAAAGCGCCAGAGAGCCTCACATGTGAACAAACACACACACACACACACGCAATCACACACGCATACACACACAATGCCCGCCGCTGGTGTGATATGTAACCGCCGCAGATTCACAGAAAACAGCCGCCTCTTCCGCTCCAGAAGACCCGTAAGCGCTGGTTGTCCGCGGCCATGGTGCCAGTTCA
>OMLP01015514.1:0-15408 GCA_900302685.1 Spondyliosoma cantharus | reverse complement strand
AATTGCCTCCAGCTTTTGTGCTAAGCTAAGCTAACAAACTGGTAGCACTAGCTTTATCTGTAGCGTAACCTACAGACGTGAGAGTGGTAGGCCTGATGATCTTCATGTCTAACTCTCAATAAGAAAACGAAAAAGCCTATTTTCCAAAAATGTATTCCTTTAATAAAACAACTGGATGTAACGTTTCAAATGTAACCACAACTATACGGGCACGTAAAAGTAATTTGCTTTCATTTGGTACAATTTTGTTGTATCCATGCAGTGGCCATCTGTGTTGTAGTTGATGCGATACATGTCAACACATGCAGGCCCTTGGAGACGAGGGGGAAAACAATGTATTATCTGGAGCGGTGTTGAGCATCACTTATCACCCAGTGGATGCGGGTGAATGTGGCTGGCTGTGGAAATATGATGTGAAACCGACCCGTGTCATCATGAACCACAACACTTATCAGACAGCAGAAACAAAAGCCTGAGCAAATGTCCTCTGTTGCTCTGATCCATCCTATGACCACATTATGCACTGCTGGTCACTGTTGTCATTCCAAAGCTCCCCCACCTCCATCCTCCACCTCCATCCTCCACCTCCATCCTCAAAATAATGAGGAGGGTCTCCACAGGAAAAGAGTGAAATAATTAAAAACAAGGATGAGAGAGAAAGGAGAAAGGGGCATCTTTAGAAATATGAAAAAAAACAAAAGAAATGATGAATGTGTGTGTGCTGTCTGCTAGAACCTTAAATAGCGCTGCTGTTTCCTTCACACGTTTCTTGCCAGCATGCACATGGCTGCACCCTGTGTTGGCTGACAGTCATTGTGCATCATCTCTTATTCCTGAGGGGCTGTTAAAAGTATCTTGGTGTATTCAGATGCTTGCACAGTGGAGCTTCATCGTATGTGTGGGAGCAGTCGACCGAACAACACGTAAGAGAAGAAAAATGTTATCCTCTTGGGTCTAATATCGTCACGTCATCGCTGTGTGTCAGTATCCAATCTGTTTTAAAGTGTATGTAGTTTTTGGAGAAGAAGTTCAAATTCAATTTTAATGTTTACAATATTAATGAGGTAATAAAACAAACTCAGAAATATATATTTTTTTTCCATAGCTGAATAAACAAGCTGTTCTCAGAGGAAACACTGTTTGAATTTTTAAAGTTTCTTACATTGTACTGGTTTGATTTCCAGGGAAGATTACTAAAGTCAATCTGTTTTCCAGATGTCCACTGTTGATTTACTTTCAAGAGTGAAAATGAGTAATGTTTAAACAGTCCTGACCCGAGCACCACCACACTGCAGGCGTATTAAGTGCTCTTCCATGTCCGCAGCCTGCCCAGTTGCCCAACCCTCCACAATACCCACAGTACCCGAATAGACAGTCCTCGCACCCCAACATGCAGGACGTAGACCACCTGGTTCTGAAGGTGCTGGAAGTCCAGGAAATCCGACAAAAGATGCACCACCTACAAGAAGAACTCAACTGGGAGAGGGAGAACTATGAGGGTGAGAGACACACTCTGAACAAGCTCCCTCATGTTCACAAATCTAATCAGGCAGATTCTGGTGCCATGTGGCAAAAATGGTGTACTTGTGAAACAGCAACTTGCGTAAGAAAAGGTTGTTATAGTTCCTCTTTCAAAATCATTTCATGGTTCTTTTTTTTTTTACTTCATTCATATAGTCCTCATTTAAAAACTATTGAAGTTAAAGATTGTGTCTGTTTGAGGAAGGAAAGTGACATAGGAAATTAACCTGCAGCTGTTTTGATAATCACTTTGTTGTTTTAGTGGCTCTCTGGATAACTGGGATGAATGTCCCGACCAAATGATTAATTCATCAGATTACTCTCGACTGAAGATACTTGGATTTCTACTCTTTTTGTGCTTTATAATGACTTCTGATTGTGAAGTTAGTGGCAGCTTTAAAGATCAGAAAGCCAGTTGTGGAGCGTATCAAGGTGGACAGATACAGCCTTGAGTCAGTGGTGAAGGAATGATGCCTGACATTATGACAAAAAAGACATGTCATGTAAAACTATAAAACAATGATGGGCCACGAATGGAGCCCTGAGGTACCCCTCATGTCGTCTCTGCTCCTGATGTGGCTTCCTAAACAGCTTCCAGAGTTTGTGTTTTCAGGGCTCCAGGGTGTGACTGTGCGACTAAACATTTTCATTGGTCACACCATTTTATCTTATTGTTATATTTGTTACTATTACTTATATTTTTTTACTTTAAACTTGTGTTTTTCATTTTAAATAACAGCATTCATGGTGAATGGCAAAGGAAGAATTTCATTGTACAGGGAAACTCATCTTTTTCACTGTGCGCCTTGACTTTGACTTTGACAGTGTACCTGATATTCAGCAGGCCATATTCCACAAATGCTTCCACAAGTACTACACATATAGCCACTATTCAAGTAAGACCGGGGAAAATCCTAAGTTTAAATTATATTCTTATCCGTCACATGATTTTTATGATACCCCATAAGAGTCATTTGACCTTACCATTTACACACACATCATTTACATAATGTGCTTAGAAATTACATTTCACAATGTAGACTATTTTGGGTGCACCTAAATTGTGTGCTGGTGCTCCTCAATGAAAAGGTTAGGTGTGCCAGTGCAGCCAGTGTAAAAGTCTGGAGCCCCGGTTTTGCCGTTAGTATAGTAGGTAGTAAGTGTGTATGAATTCACATGTGTATTTTAAGACAGAATGTGAGATGCCACGTTACTTGATAACAGCTAGCAGAGCCTTTTTTTCATTCTCCTTTCTACTCACTCTGACATTTAACACTTAAATGTGAGTTACTTTCCTTTCTGTCTGATATAGCTCTGTTGGAAATCCCCTCATTCACGTAGGACAGTGTCCCCCCATTTGCGATAATAACATGAACTATTTTCTTTCGTTTTATATTTCCATTTAAAAACTTTGTCAATGTTTGGTCCAAGTATCCATAACTGCTATACCTGAAACGTCTGGCCAAGCTCACTGTATTTTGCATGTCAGTGTTCTCTGTCTGTCCATCAGCCTGGTCATGCATGTTTAAATGTTGTCCAGTCAAACCTGTGGAGATTTTTAAAATTCCTGTCACTCATGTGGTCACTAATTTAAAACAACCTCCATCCTGGCAAAGATTACGTAGTTGGGCACAATTTCCTTGTCATGAGTTGAAAAAAAGTAATTTTTTTGTTTGTCTGAAATGCAGAAGTATCCTGTAGCGCAGAAATGACTATACATGTGATGTTATTTATTGTTTGCACAGGACCGATGCAACAGAACGGACTGGATCCCGCAAAGTCAGAAATCCAGAAACTCCAGAACCGCATCCAACAGCTGGAGTACAATGTGAAAGCAATGGCCACGGTGAGCTTGGCACACCGAGTGCAATGTTTCTGGCACCTCAGAGCGGAATTGTTTCTTGCTTTCTATAAACTATGATATCAAATCTCTGTATACAAAGAGTAACTGAAATTGCAGAGTAGACAGCTGCTATGATTTGTCATCTTGTGTCTCTCTCGACCATTTTATGGATCAACAATCATTTTCATCTGCCAAATCAAGTCTTCAAACAATTGGATAGTTAATCAGTCAATCAACAGAAAAAAGTTTAAATAGTCGATTGTTTTCAGTGAATAATCAAATGAAAAAGGAAAACGTGTGGATTCCAGCTTTTTTTTTAATCTGCTGTCATCATTAACTGAGTCTTTTGAGTTTTTTAAATGCCGAAATGATGATCGGTTATAACACTGTAACTCATGGAGTTGTCAGAAGGACATTTGTATATTTTATAGTCTACAAAAAAGTTGATAGAAAAATCAAGCGGTCTAATGTGACTTTGACACAGCTTTTATTTATGTGAAGCTCTCTGTGCCTTATTATGCTTTGGTGTGTCTGAATCTATGTGATATTTCTGTGTTGTAGAAGCGTTTCCAGTTGTTGAAGGAGTCTGTGGACTTTCTGGACCAGTGTCAGACCCGACTGATCAGCAGGCTGAAGGCATGGAGGTGGGAGCAGCACAAGGCCGCCATCGGACACCCCTTTGATGAGAACCTAAACCCCCTGCAGACCTGGTGAGCCCCCCCCCAATTTTACACCTTTTGGTCTGACTGCATCTTCGTTGTTTTTTTTTTATCCAATCCCAGTAAAGCACATTGCTGATTACATATTGTGCTTGAATAAAAAAACTGACACTCACATACTCATCTTAACGTTACTCTTTGTTATGGGATCTACCGATGCTAGAAGTGTGGCTCTAGGGGTATCAGTGTCAGACTATGCATCACTCAGTTGTTCCACCAATTTGATCCAGACAGAAAAATCTCAACAACTGTTGGATGGATTGACATGAAATATTGCTCAGAGTTTCATGGTCTGCAGTAGATGAATCCTACTGACTTCGGTGATGACCTGTCAACTGTTGGATGGCTGCCATGAAATCTTCTACACATATTCAAGCCCACCTCAGCATGAATTGTAATCACTTTTATGAACCCTCAACTCTAAGGGGTTGGCCAATGTTGTGGCTGATGGTGAGCGTCTGTGGCCCTTGACTTTTTGGTACATAGATTCAGTGGCAGAACCTGTCAGTGACAGAAATCACTCTGATTTACTGTTTAGCTAATGAAATTCATGCACGAAAAGGGAAACAGAAACAGATAGGGAAAGCCCCTTAAGCGTGAGGTATCCATGACGTCATACATTTAGGGAGGCTTTTTCTCAGGCATATATTCTCCATTAAAAGCGGCTATGTTAGTGAGATTGGTGTCAAAAGCGCTGCTTAGCAATGTTACATATATCTGCAGTCTTCCAGTTTCCCCTTTTTAAATGTAAATACAGACTGCCTCTACCTGGTGGTATGGAGAGATGTTTCCTCAAACACAGGTGCAGAATGTACAAGCTTGTGAGCTGTGTTCAGCGGCACCTTTTTGGCTGAGACAGAATGTCGGTTTGACTTGTCTGGGTCCCTAAATCTGGCAAAATTAATTCCCATCAGCCTCAGCTGTAATTTGATTATATTGGTACTTAGCAAATGTAACCATGCTATTGCTAACATGCTAAATGAAGATAATGAATAATGTATGAACATTAAACCTGCCTTACATCAGTTAGCATTGTTATTGTGAGCAAGTTAGCATGCTGGTGTTAGCATTTGACTCAAATCATTGACTCACAGTTCTGTTAGCCTTACTGTAGGGTCTTGTTCAGTATAAAAATGGTCAAAAAATGTCCCTAAGACAAAGGCGACCTCTTCAAATGGCTTGATTTGTCTGACTAACAATCCAAACCCTAAAGGTATTTGAAATGATATACAATGGAGAAAGCAGCAGAGGGTTGGCAATTTTGTGTGAATGTCCAGACAGACTAATGGATTATTTGATTAATAATTTCACTGCTACCACATATCAGGACAACTGGCATTTTACTACTTCCTCTCTAAATATTGTATCTTAATATTGTGTGTCAGTATCAGGATTGAAGAGGTGATTAGCCTGGTTTCTATGTTTTACTAATTTCAGGTGTTTGTGCTTTCACTTTAAGTCTTGCTTCCACGTGATGTTCATGTATTTTTGTTCTTAGGTGTGAGCAGCTGCTCGGGGTGAACGGGAAGCTGAGACAGGAATTGATGCTGATAGGAGAACCAATCCCAGAGCTCCAGGAAAGGCTGTGTCAACTTCTGCAGGTTCTGATACAAAGGTATCACAATCACATTGTTACATTAAATGTTGTGTTACAGAAGTGTTAAAGAAAGCAAACTTTTTAAAACTCACAAACTCAGTCTCAAAGTGCAACATAAATCAATTATTTTGATCCATGCAGAAAGCATGTTTCCTCACTGGTGTTATCTGTTGTCTCCTGCAGCTCTCTTGTAGTGGAAAAGCAGCCCCCTCAGGTCATTAAGACCCAGTCAAAGTTCTCCACCGCTGTGCGATATCTGCTGGGGGAGAAGGTGGCTCCCGGAAAGCCCGTGGTGCTGAAGGCGCAGATCATTAATGAACTGCAGGCCAGGAACCTGGGCAATGTTCCTGGGTGAGTCATACTGTTTCCACAGCACAGCATGGAGGAGTGCAAACTTTCAGGGAGGATTAATTAATTGTTTTCCTGGTATTCAGCACTTTTTTCCCATTTGAAGTATCCCTTGAAGGAGCAGGGCATTTATTTTTGGATTTGTTCTGTTAATTATTTATTTTGGTATCTTATAACCCCAAAATGTCAAATACAAAATAAATTCAGATAAAGGTCAATATTGCAAAAAGGGTTACTGGTACGAACTGGTACTAACTTCTCTGTTCTCTACAGTGATAATGTTGGGGAACTGATCAACAACACAGCCATCCTGGAGCACAACACGTCCAGCAAGAGCACATGTGCCACCTTCAGGAATATGGTATGTGCTTCTCTAGATTTCTCAGCCTACATGAGATAATTGTTTAGTTTTATTAACACGTTTTTTTCTCCACAGTCCATCAAGAAGATCAAGAGAGCAGACAGGAAGGGATCAGAGTCAGTGACGGAGGAGAAATTTGCCCTCTTGTTCTCGACAGAAATTTCCATCACAGGCTGTGACACTCCCTACAGGATACAGGTTTGATCCAACCCATTGTTCTGCTCGTCAGCACACAAGTTCTGTAATAGCACAGCAGGGACACCCTGAGCTGAACACTATGTGGTACACACACACACATATACTTTTATTCTGGAACTATTAACAAAATGTAACTTTTGTTTACAGGAAATATGCTTAGTGGGATCATCAAACTTAAAATGATGTCATTGATTACAGATGATCTCACTGCCGGTGGTTGTCATTGTCCATGGCAGTCAGGACAACAACGCTCTGGCAACCATCATATGGGACTGTGCTTTTTCTGAGGCAGTAAGTGTCAAACTCTTGTATTCTTTTGCTTTCTAAAAGCCCATTTATAACGGGAAGCTGGTGACGTATATAGGAAATTCCCCTTAGACCACACAGTCTCATTAAACAATGCTCAGTTCGACCTTCACCTGTACTTGAGACACAGCTGACAGCTTGAGTGTCAGCTTCCCACTCTGTATGCTCATTCAAAAACAAAGTTCCTTGAACTATTGCAGGAATATACTACGTGGTGAACTGAGGGAGATGAATCTAAACCAACATATTCCCCCTGATATGCGGCCACAGCAAGCTTTGACACATCAGATATGCAGCAGATATTTATGATTTACGTTTACATAGATCAACGACATGATAATTCATGGTGTGGAGCAGACAAACTATATCAAACTGTTAACATATACAGGAAAATAGAGGTATTACATTATGACAGAAAAATAAAGTGGAGAAAGATTAACAGGTATTTAAGTAAGGAGAGATCAACTGGAACTGTACAACAATCTTTATTTTGGCAACTACACAAACATGTGGGGCGTATTTGTGAGGCACAGGCCTGCATGAAGACAATAGACAGGACAGGTTTTTCCAGTTATGTACTCAGATCATTTATTGACTCTGAGCATGACATAAACCTGTCAGAAAAAAAGCCTAGAGGTTTTTCACAGCAGACATTTTGTAGAAGTATGAGAGCAGACATTGTACGAGAAGCACAGGAGAAAATTGACAGTTAGTCAATGCCAGCACGGAGGACCTGACTCACCTGGATAAAATGCAGCTGTGTTTTAATGTTGTTTTAAACAGTTACACCTTTGCCTTCACTGCTTTGACAAGTCAGAGTGTCTGCTGTGAAAAGGGCCTATTGATTTTTTTAAATAAAGGAAATATTACAGAGGATAATCATGGTGCAATAGCATATATACAAGAAGACATTTACATCCCTACAACCAATATAAGATATTATCCTCTCCTGGAGATCTCAGTCTTATACTACTCCAACATCAGTATTCACAAACGTATCATGGTTGATTTTGTGACACAACATGCTCTCCAGTTTTCTATATAGAGTTGGAGGTGATCCAGAGACTTACAGTAATGTGCACACACACTCTGTGGATGGGCTTCCTGTTTGTTGCTCTTTCTGCTTCAGTCAAACCATGTCCAAGCTATGACTGGAAACAGTCTGACGTGATCTGTAAGAAATACATAGATTTTTCTGAAGTGCCCAGCCACTGAAACAAATTAACTACGTGTAAAATAAACATTGGTGATGCTAATGTATTCGTATGTATGTTCGGGTTTCTCTCACTTGTCCCCTGACATTATTGTAAATGCACACCAGTGTTCTCGCCACATCAGCCTCTTTGTCGTTGCCATCAGGACAGAGTGCCGTTCGTGGTGCCGGAGCGCGTGCCCTGGAGGATGATGTACAGCACTCTTAACAGTAAATTCACCTCTGAGGTCGGCACGAAACACAATCTGGACCAGTACAACCAGCACTTCCTGGCCCAGAAGATATTTGACAAGCCCGACTTTGCTGACGACTACAGCAACACAATGGTTTCCTGGGCCCAGTTTAATAAGGTAAACACAGGTGTACTGTACAAGCTCTCGCACAGACATACGCAGCCTGACATACACTCCAATCTCACAGTGCCTTTCAATCTCACAGGAGGTTCTCCCGGGACGACCGTTCACCTTCTGGCAGTGGTTTGAAGGCGTGATGGAGCTGACCAAGAAGCACCTGAAGACTTACTGGAGCGAAGGGTGAGGAGACTCCTCTGCTGTTTGAATTGTAAATATCAGACATCTGCTACATTCTGTTATTAATGATGAGCGTTTGCAATGATTTGCTCCACCAGGCTGATATTTGGTTTCATTGGGAAGCAGCATCTACACCTGATTCTCAAAGACAGGCCCAACGGGACATTCCTGCTTCGCTTCAGTGACTCTGAGATCGGAGGCATCACCATCGCATATGTGTCTGCTTCTGAGAGTAAGTTTGATTTTGATTGACATGAGATTATTTTGTAAAATTCAGCTTATTGGTGAAACACTAGCTGATAAATAGAACCAATAATATATAGCCGAATTGCTTTTATTGACTTAGATGAAGTAGGTGTCTGTTGGAACCTTGTGATCCCTCAATTACCACAGAGAAGAATAAGACAAGGATGAAGAAGACAACATGATTGCAATTTTCAGTTAACGCTCTTTCAAGGTTCAGAAAGGAGGGGAAAAAGTCTGCGAACCCTAGAATATTAAATCATCCATCTTTGCTTACTTTACTCTTACTGACACATCAAACATTTTTTCTCCCAGATGGTGGTCAGAAAATCCAGAACATCCAGCCCTTCACCAAGAGAGATCTCGACATCCGTAGCCTTGGTGACCGCATCCGGGACATCGGCCACATAACACACCTGTACCCTGAATTTCCTAAACACGAAGTTTTCAAAAAGTTCTACACAGGTATTGATCTTCATGCACAGAGTCAGCTTTACGGTCTTAAGGTCTGTTGAAAACACAACTAACAGAATGTGTTCTTCGTTTGAAACAGAGCCTCAATTGCCACTCAACGGAGGTTATATCCCTGTGTCGCTCCAAACTAAAGTCGGAGCGTAAGGACCTATTTTTACAAACAAAGCATTTAAAGTTATTTTAAGGAAAATTAAGAAACAAAATTGGCAACGTGTCATGTTTGTCTGTGTTTTGTGTGCAGGGAAGCTGGCTCAGCCACACAACCACCTCCTGGTATGGCAGCGGTCGGTGACAACTCTCACAGCAATGTTCTCTTTCCTGTGTAAGTGTTACTTCTACACATTTCCTTCGTTCACCTTTTGTGCATATCACCCAACTCACTTCCTCTCTTTCATATTCCTCGGTGCTCTCCTTTAGCTGCTAGTGACTAATCCTGCGTTTATGTCTGCACATTTATGCTTCTAGGATGCCTACAGGAACCCAGCTATCAACTAATACAAAGTTGATAGCTGTTAAACTGTGTTAAAAATGAGGCACAGTATTTACAGCCCACCCAAATCGTGTGTCTATGTAAAAGTAGAAAATGCCTACCTCTGAAAGTATCCCAATGACATAGCCACATTTCCACCCAAAGTACCTGGAACTTTTATTTCCACTAACTACTTTTCAAGGAACTGAAAGGTTCCTTCAGGACGTTGTGGTTTTTGTTTCTACCACAGTTTAGACTCCCAATGATTAGGGAAGTTAGTCGTGGTAGCTATTTTTAGAATGTCAGTCTTGTGTGTGACAGTTCAACGATGACACTGGACTTCGTCTTCGGTCCATCTGTTGTATACTCTCTTCCGTTTCTCTATGTTGGTTTGATGAAGCACACTGTACAAAATACAAACAGGTTTGCGGCAGCATTTTTATAAAATGGTGGCTGAAATAACATTTTGTGAGGACTTGAGCAATCAGAAATGCTCTGCCCCACTTCCAAATTCACTGTAAGCTCCGGCTTTTGCCCCTGTGGTCGAAACGCAAGGAGTGCGGAGGGAGTCTGTCTAATGCGAGGCAAATAAAAGTTTGCTGCTCTTGTTCAGACAACAGAGATTCCATGTTGTCATTATCGTCTCCCTTTAAAGATAGATTACACATTCCTCTGTTATCTTTGACGACCTCATGTATTTTGTGTACACAACATCAAGATTTCACGTTCTGCATACCGAAAGTGACTGAAATTTCTTCTGATATAACAGGGCACATTTAACAGCTAGCCAAATGTGCTCGAGCGCTCTCAACGCCTGGCTGCTTAAAAGCTACAAAGGAAAATCAGTTTCCTTCCTGCTGTTTTTTTCAGGCATCAGTTTCAGGCGTCATTCAGCCAGTCAGAGTCCATCCATCAAGAGATAATGGAAACGGCAGCAAGTCCTGGTGTGGACTTCAGTCCAAACCCTCCTGTGGTCTACAATGACGGCTTGTAGGTTTTTGTTTTTTTTATCTTCGTGTCGTCTGTACATGAAATCCATCACCATGTTTAATTGTTCCAAATATACTCGGCACGGTGCTGAAATGCTGTTCTACGTGTGTCTGTTCTCTAGGCCCCCAGCCAACAACATGGAGCTGGATTTGGACACTCTCCTCCAGGATCTGAGTCCTGGTAATTAGGAGGATTCCCCATCAGCGTTGTTTTTGGAGCACAAGGCAAACATGAAATAGAGACCAGAGCCAAGCTTCTTTGTATGATCTTCGAGGAAAGTGATGCTGTTTGTGCACACTTTCCTTCACTTTCATCATCCGTCTACAGCTTCATCTACTTCTGAATAAAAATCACGTTGGAGACAAATTTGATTTCCCTGGGACTCAACTCGTCAAAGGCAGGAAATCATCATTTTAAGGACAAAATAAAACTGAGAATGAACGAGAGGGAAGAGCACTGTCATGGCTCTCCATCACCCCACCCTGGTGGTTGGTTTATTGATGTTGATTTTCTTTGCTTGTCCATTTATACACACTCCCTTGTGCTTTGGAAAATAGGCGACTTACTGTACAGATTACAGTGACTTTTCAGAGAGACAACCAAACATGCATGAAAGCAGGTGAGAGCTGGGACGATTAGTTTATTATTAGTATAACCTTAGATTGATTGGAAAATTAGTTGCCAATTATTTTTACAATCGATTAATGGTTTAAGCAATTTTTCAAGCAAATATTGTCAAACTTTGGCTGCTTCCACCCTCTGCAATGTGATGATTTATTGCATTTCTCTGTCATTTATGCTAGTAAATGAAGAGTCTTTGGGTTTTGGACTGTGGGTTGGAAAAAAAGATATTTAAAGACGCCACGTTTAGCTCAGGGAAATTGCAATCTGCATTTCTCACAATTGATTTTTGGATTATGGATGAATTAATGAATCATTGAAATAACCAATGATGGAAGTAATCATTAGTTGCAGCCCTGTAGCAGATAGTGTGATGCTCATGGCTGTGCAGTAGACCATCAGCTACTGGAGTTCATTCTTGAGTTTGTGCTTGTTGCATGTTTTTTGCTCACGATGAGGCAAACGTATAATAGTATTTCCCTGTTGTATAAAACCCTTCAATGTGATCGAAAAGCCTGCCTAAGCCTCAGCTATAGTTAAAGTCATGTTATACACACTCTATCCCGCAGTAACACAGTGTGTGCATGGTAAATTTTTCATATAACGTTTGTTAGCCTGAGCTTTCCTGTGGCATAGGAAAGTATTAGTAACATGAATAAGCTTTTCTATGACTGTTGACTGTGATACAACACCAAACTGATGGACAGATGGCAGTGGTGGTGATAATAGTGGTGGTGGGAATATTATATTTGTCAACTTAGTGTAGTTGTGTGTATTCTCTGTTATATGTATATATTTTTAGAGCTTTTGTCAGTTAATCTCAGCCAAAAATTGTTGTCCGTTTTGTAAGAATGTATCGAGTCCAACTAAGTGAGAATCCATGTTACTGGTTGCATTGTTTAGATTCTATATTTCTCTATTTAGTCTACACCTCACTTATTGGGGTGATAAAACTGATAAATGTAGTGGTAAGTAAGTATATTTACAAACAGTTTTTCCTTCATTCTTAAATGCAAATTCTCAAATAAGTAACAAAATTTAAGCTGTAGTAGGGTCAAGTCATGATAAAGGCTTCATGTGTGTTGTCTGTGAGCTCCTCCCTCTTTGTAGCCAATCAACCAATCAAATCAAGGGTTTGCAATGGAAGGTTCTTGTTGCCCACTGCCCTCTTTAATGGAGTCTCACCTGTTGATGTGCCATTTAAATATTTCTTTTTTGTGTCGTTAGAGTTGTGTAATCTTAAAGCTCAAAGGAGACATATTATGCTTATGCTACAGTGTGTTATATATGTTCCTGTGCATGTAAAAGATCTTTAAAGTTAAAAAGGTCAAACTCTGCACAGAAAACACTGCTCCGCGTCAGTAGTCTTTAACCATGTGACTTTGTGACATCACCATGTCACACACCTGCTCTGTTGTGGTTAGCAGCGCTGGCTCAGGCATGTTTGAACTGAAAGAGAGAGTTTGAGACAGAGGTGGAATACAGTGCTGCAGTGCAGGACAGTATGAGTAAACCAATGTGTTTTTGAGTGTTAAAACATGTAAACCCATTCTAGTGGTACCCGCACAAAGAAATTGTGAACCTGAAAATCACATGTCTCCTTTAAAAGCTCCCAGGGCTATAGCACAAAATAAATTAGCAATCTAAAAAGTAAAGATCAGTGTTGTAGTTGATTGGAAACATAATAAATTCTGACGGGAGATGCAGTATCAGCTTTAAATCTAACTTTTCTCTGATTTTAGCAGCTTTTATCACACCGTAATGTATATGATAAACCAATTTAATAACTAATCTCTGGTTTTATGAGAAGCTGAGCTCCATCACAGTCAGTGTTGTTCCTAAAACAATACGTCGGTGTGTTGGAAGTACCATGTTGCACGTATGTTTGCCGGATGATAACCTTTAATATCTTGTGGATTGACTTTTGGATAAAATCATTCCAAGGCTACTACTACAGTCTATGTAATCTTCTAACCATAATGACAAATAAAACATTTTTTTTTGCAAAATATGAAAAATGTCTTTGTGAATTTATTTACATGAAATGTCCCCTAAGTCGGCCTGGACTGATATCATTTTGGCACAATGAGGATGAATTCAGACATTCACTGCCCCGGTTGTATCTAAGAAATATTCTCATCTGATAAATATACATATTAATGCTTTAGTTCTTAGAAGTGGAATATGTGATGATTGATTTGTTGCTCTGTGGATGCGGATCTGGAACTGTCTATTTGAATCTCATGCTTTTCTATAGTCAGTCTAAAAGAAAACACACAAAAAAGGGATTGGAAACATAAGAATTTTCTGATCTTTTTGACATATAAAAATAATAAATCAGTGGCATTGTGATTGGGAAGGTATGCCTGGTACCAAAAAGGCTGTCCATTGAATGAGAGCATATTGGTGTGTAACATAATTGGCATCACTTCCATAATCCAGCAGCCAAAAGAGGAGATATTGCATAACTAGCATATTATATTTCCTATTCATCCAGTTTCAACAATCATGAAATGTTTTTTAAAAAAAGAAAACTTTACACTGTACATCACAAAGCTTTTCCATTAGAACACAAATTCTAATATCAACATGTCACTAAAATGTAAATTCTACTCAACCACTGCCAGGGAAATCACACTGAAAAAAAAAAGATTATGTAGAGGAAGCAGAAAGAGAATCAGCTTACATGCCTGGTTCAATAACTGCTCTGGTGAAATTTGTCAAAAAATGCTAACTTTTCTCAGTGCCCCCGTCCCCTTCCCTCCATCCCAGCAGCTTTGGATGTCCCCTCATTAGAGCAGAACAAGATGGCTGCCTCATAAACAAAGGGAGGAGGTAGGGTGAATGAAGGAGGGATGGAAGAGAGAGGGGACACCGGGCTGATGCAGAGCTTCAACTTCAAAGTTCATTCTCTCTTGTGTAGATTGTATGAAAATAAAGGTTTACATTTATCACCCTGTACAAACACACTAAAGATTTCAGTCGCCTTTGCGGTGACCTTCTCTCTTCTCCCAAATTATCAGAGAGGGGCTTGTCCAATAAAAACTATATCACTCCTAAAGAGCCACCCAGCTCAGCGTAGAAAAGAGAAGGCACCAGGTGTTTGCCAACACCAGCAACAAGCCACTACACCTCATGCACTCTTTCATTTCTAACCTCGAGTTGATGTAACAAAGACCCTTCAGTCGTGTCTGTCAAACAACACAATTCAACTAGGAAAAAAAAAACGCTTGTTCCTTATGACAGCTTGTCGGGTTTGCTTTCTTTGTTTTTCCATGGCAGACACGCAAAGGTAAAAAGCAAACCAACTATCACACACCTGTACATGAATCTGTGATAAGCGCTGCTCTAAAAGCAAAGCTCATGTCAGAAAGTCATTTAAAATATAACCCAACACAAATACTGTTTGTAAGTCGTCTGAATGTGTTGATTTTCCCAACAGATTTCGTGCCAATTAAACCATTTTCAAGTGTAATGTTGTTGAAGACTGAGCTCAGAAAAGACCAGATGGTTTTGTGTTTTGTGTTTATTTTGATATAAATATGAATGTGTGTGTGTGTGCTTCACTAGATGAGACAAAAACTCCCAAATGACTGAATTTTGGCTTCGACTCTAGGTTAAGTTGTTGGATATAAATAGGTGGATTGCTCTAAACATGGAACCTGTTGAACTTTGGAGTATCAGTGAGGGCGTGGAAAAGGCCACATCTTTCCCCTAAAAATATGATTGTATGATTAAAAATAATCATAATACAGACAAAAGGATTGTGGCAATGAAAAGTGAAAAATAAGGATGATCAGTTAAAACAAGCACACACGCATACACATGCACAGAGACATGCATGCACATTCACTCTCTGTCTCACACACACACACACACACACACATCTACACACATCCACACGCATATGGAGCTGGTTCGGAGGGATCAAGAGCAGTAAGTATGAGCTGGTGTAAAGGTATGTTTAAAGGGGGG
>OMLP01015513.1:0-31993 GCA_900302685.1 Spondyliosoma cantharus | reverse complement strand
TTAATTTGTAGTTTGTTTTTATGTCTCATGTAAAGGCTTGGCAAACAGCTCCAACAGATGCTTGATAACATCCAGCATTAATAATCAGTCCCATTCCAATAACATTTCTGCTGTTTTTTTGTGTGGAACTGAGTGCACTGTGCGCTACTTTGGAGGCATCATGAGAAAACATTGGCATGGTTTCTGACTCATCAAGACTGTGTTGCTCCAACAACACATGATGCAACCAAACAAAATGACCAAAATTAAATGTGGGATTCACTTCTCTTTTCGACACATTGACCCAAACATGCAAGGGAGCCTGAAAGAAAAGGGTTATGCCAACTCCTCCACTTCGCGTCCTCCCTTGCGACTGGCCTGCAGCGATGTGGCGTGTTAACACAGACGACAGATTGCAGCGTCGTCTGGTTTTTAGGATTCGAAGACGCTGCTGAAAAAAATGCTTCCTTCCACACTGAAACCATTTAGAGGAATCAAGACACTTATTTTTCCATGAATGTGCAATTTGACCAACTGACCGTGTTACTGAATTACATTAAAGGAAAGTATATATGGGGACGTCATGTGGTGGATGGTGGAGGATGTGGGTTTGATTTTGATTTCAGTAATATTAGTGACCTTCCCTCCGGATACTAAGTATGGAAATTGACAGCTTGGTTCCCATAAAGAGAATCTGCATACTGTAATGCCTAAGTTCGTGTTGGAAGTGATACTGTAGGTCATCTTGTTGTTTTCCTTTTGACAGCAGTGCACACAGAAGTGATCCATCTTCATGTAAACCCGAGAAGCATCTGAGCAGTTTGAATTTAAACAACAGATGATAGATATTACTCATTATTTATAACTTGCGTCTCTGTTTCAGATGGCTGTTTGGTGGCAAGCTCTCCTCCTCTTCTGCTGGACACTGACCTGTGTCAGGTCCTCTGCTCCTTCTCCACTCGTCCAGAGGAATAAATACAGCAACTCCTTTCGCCTCACGAGGTCCACTCGAACCCGCGTCCAGCAGCTGCAGAAGACATACGTGAGTACTAAAGCCTACTCCCAGTTTATGACTCTGACCTCTGTGTACTCAGCAGCTTCACCTCACATCAAATCTTTAATTGTTTACTTCTGTTTTAACAGACGGAGCAGCAGCTGGGAAACAAGCATTTTGAGGACAGGGGCCGTCAGTTGAGGGAGCTGCCGTCACTTTCTACAGATTTCTACAGCTGGCTGACGCTGACGGTTGGTATCTTCTTGAGTGTTTCAAAACAATTCCGTAGAAAAACCACGTTCTCTTTGTTATTCTGCAAAATGCATTGTGTGTATTTTTCGGAGAATTTCTTTCATTGTCACTTTCCCCCCCCCATTATGGGGATTAAAATGACAAAAACTGATGACATCATCAGAAAGTCTATTCTTGCTGAGTGTAAAATCTTGTAAAAATTTGAGTGGAAGTCCCCTTTTAGAGCTGCAAGCTTTGAAAGGGGGAGTTGTGCAACGTTTTGGTTATGTAATCATGTGGCTGAACGCTGTCAGCTGTGGAAAATGTATTCACATCATTTACATAAGAAAAACTATTAATACATTAGAAGTAAAAATAGTTCACTGCAAGCAAAAGTCTGCAAGTATTATCAACATGTACTTTAGGTATCAAGAGTGAAAGTACAATGTCCCTGCCGTTGTTTCACTCTTATATATTTGACATGTCTTTTTAGATTAGTGTGTACATGGCATGTTACTGCTGTAGATATATCAGGTTGCGCTCATTTTAACTACTTTATATACTGTTGGTTAGTTTAAAGGTGCAATATGTAAGAATTGGCCACCTGTCAAATTAATACATTAAATAACTTCAAACATAGCCACTAACTGCTGCTAACTGCAGCTTCTATTAGCCAGTATGCTCAGCCAACCGTGCGGCTTGTGGTCCTGTTAGCTGACTCGGCCAGGACCGGGAGTGTCGGTCTTGTTTACTACTGAACCTCCTGAGCTACAAAGTGGCTCGGGGCTAGTTGGTTAGCGTGCTGACTTTAATAGAAATTGCTGCAATACAATACACACGTGTTTGACATAACATCCACCAAGTTATTTCTTCATATTCCATCGATAATCTTCATTCTTGAATGTTTTAAACTACATTTCTTACGTATTGCTCCTTTAATGTATAGCGACGCATCATACCATATAAGATTATCATATTTGTTATGTCATGTTATCATGTCTCTTGAAAAGGAGCTGAGAAACACAGCCCTATTTTCAGGTTTGTGACGATGTTTTTGAGCTATTCCGAGATGTTTTAAGAGTTTATTTAGTGTTAGAACAAGGAGAATTGAGATGTAGCTGAGTTGAAGTACAAAGTTGTGTTAAATGGAAAAACCTTAGTAAAGTACCTCATACTTGTTCTTAAGTGCAGTACTTTAAGTGTATGTACTTAGTTTCATTCCACCGCTGTTTGTTGTTGTGCGTTCAGGACTGGGATCGGCTGCATGCTGCTTTCTGGGATATGCAATCTTTCTGGACTATGCTAGAACGGAAGAGAAAACAGCTGGAGAGACAGCAGATTGGGGGGCCGGCGCTCAGCAGCACTTTACCTCAGAGCATCAAGCACATTCAGCTGGACCTGAGGGACCTGATGAACCAAGTCAGCAATCAGGTATCCACAGTCTTCTGACTGAAATCCACCCACGTGGCATCCCCTTTTCAGCCCACGCAGAAAGCTTAGGAGGAAGTGATACCACCGTCTGACAACCATATTGTTTTGCTTTCTCCTCCAGATGAATAACATGCGGAGCTCTGGGATGAAGCCGACCACTCCGACGGCACGGCCACCCTTGAGCCCAGAGAACGGATCTCAAACATTATGGGACAGTCGCGTGGAAGGTTATGTCATTCTGAGGGATCTAGACCTTTACCTCACCAAGCTGGCAAGGGACTTTCTCCTGCTGGCTTCAAAAACGCATGACTCAGCACTGAAAGACAGACTGCTGGGACCATGACGACGTGCACACAAGATGAAGAAAAAGACTGAACTGACAATCAGCACTTGAAGGAAAATTGTGATTAATTAGTTTAATCAGTGCTTTAGAAGGTCAACAGTCAACATGGAGCTGCCTTTTTTTTTTCTTTTTTTTTTTACAAGATGTTTTACTGAATATTTATGGGTTTTCTTGGGTATTTCCCAGAGTTTCTGATTCACCTCTAACTGCAACTTAGCAATAAGCTGCCAGAGCAGAGAGAGCGCACTTCCCAGCATGTTTTTCCCCTGAGACCTCAGTCTACTGGACTTTCCAATGATATATTTACTATTTATTAATATATTTATTAACGTACTTATTTATTTCAAAGTGGTTTGTTTATTTTTCTTACAATAGAGAGATAATGTGTTTTACATTCAAAGACATTTTATATTTTATATATTTAAATATGTATGATTTGTGTGACTGACAATAAACAAATGAAGCATTTGGAACAGTGACAACTTCAGTATGATTTTCTAAAAAAAATTAGCAGGAATTATTGCGACATTTAAGACATCCTGGTAATAATGATGATGGATATGAATTAATAAGAGAGCCTTCGTCTGTTGAGCATGTTTGTGTCTACGTGCGGTGTCATCCTGCCAGCTACGAACTAACAAATAACAACTTCTGAGTGGCAATCCTCCAGTCAGCTGAAAGGATTACTGTCTGGTTGCTGTTTTCTTCATGTGGTGTTGATCTGAGGGGCAGTCTGCAGAGGGAAATCAGATTGAAAACACAGTCAGCTGGACGAAATGTTTTTAACATTAAAAAAAACAAAAAAAAACCCTTCCTCCCTGCAGGCTCCACACATGACATCAGTACAGCCTCTGACTCACCACTAGCAGATGTCCTCGCTTGCCTTTGGCCACCTTCAGCTCTGAACCCCTCACGAAATCAATGATTCCCTCTTTGCCTCGAGCCACAGCAAACCTAATACTGCTCGCCGCACAGGGAGTAACAAATAAAAGGACAGATAAGATGAGCACTGTTTTGTTGGCGCAATCACAATAGAGAAGCAATCAGACGGGCCTCACCTGCCCGGGCTGATGTTGACGTAGGTGACCTTGTTGGCCATCATGGCTAGTTTTGTCACCACCTCAATCACATGGCTGCAGTGCAGCACCACGTCGCCCTGAGGGGGGGAACACAGTATTTAGATGGGCTGCAATAATCTGTGCAGTAACCAGTCATGTCTGCTGTGTTTGTCATCTCACCTTTTGCTTATTGTCCTCGCTGGGCATGTGCACAACAAACATCCCATCGCTGAGGGAGCTCACAGAGATACCTGTTCAAAAGAGAGAAACTGCCTTAGACTCACGATAATCCAATATCAAACCCTGTATCACTCCAAATTTTAAATCACCCTGGACTGCTTAACCATAATTTAAGATCAGCACATCAACATGTGCACACTCATAGATATCAGCTGATTGTTTACATCAAGATCCAATTAATTATTCTCTGAGAAAATTCACGTAAACAAAAAAAAATAAAATGGCGTAAAGGTCCTATCTCACAATGTTAGAGAAAGTGAGAAAAGATTCTGTTCCTTTATCTGAATCCATACCAAAAGTTAATGGGGTCTATTCTGGGGTGAGACTCATTCTCTATCCAAGTTTTGTGGAAGTAGTTCAGTAGTTTACTACATACTACATTCACTACATTTCCTCAACCGTACAACCTCCGTATCCTTACACGTGCCAAAAGAAAGGGCGGTCTGACGGCTTGGGCTGGAGCGGCACTCTGCTTCTCCAAACTGAGGCTGCGCTGATGGGCAATTACAGTAGGGAACAGACCGACTATAGATATGAACTTTATATGACGCCACTTCAAAAAACCCCAACTATCCCTTTAACATAATGCATGACTCAAATCCTTAGTACCCACTCGGGGCTGGTTTTCACCTCTCATAGCCGAGTACTCGATCCTCTGTTTGATCTTTGTCCTGTCCACAAGCACAGCAAAGGCGTTTGTGAGCAGCAGCTGGCGAGGGCGAGGCTTGAAACCCCTCCTGTCATACTTTATGACCGAGACGCCGTACTGAGAAGCGAAAGGAGACACATGACTGTGAGGCATCTGAAAAGTTACCTTGCACTTGTGTCGTCATCATAGAGAAAAAAAACCCGTGAATCCCACCTGCACTTTGTCATTGCCGAGAGTCTGCACCACTTTGAGATTGATTTGCTCACGTTCTGTACAAAGCAATGGGAAAACCTTCGTAAGTGTTTCTGTGTTTTTTCGGTACATCACCTGTACGGTTTGAAGTGAGTGCAGAGATAATGAATGCATGTATCAACATATACCCAGCCTGGAGTCCAAAAACAGCCTCCCCACACTCTGAGGGTAGCTGTCCTTCTGATCCTTGAAGATCTCGCTGGCTTCAACTTTCTGCATCATCTACAGCAAAAGAAAAAAAAAATAAGGCAAAATTTAAAGTTAGAAGATCTATTTACTTTTAAGGCTCAAGGTCATGTCTTCTGTTGTCACCGTACCTGCTTCTTCCATTCAGGCTGGACCCTCCTGCAGTACTTCATGGTCATGTTCCTCATGTGCAGCCTCCGCAGGTGCTCAGAGGCCTGTGGGACATCATGGAGTTGCAAGTGCAGATTTTGTGATTAGTAACTGTACAAGTTATCACTTGTATTCTATCTTTTATCTGTAGGTCAGTGAATGCACTCTGTAATCAGGCTGTTTTTACCTCAACGACTAAGGGAGGAGGTGTCGGCCAGTTTTTGTCCAAAACACTCTTGGGCAGGTTTTGACGTAGATTCTTGAGGAAGGAGTAGCGTACATGATCCAGGAAGTACTCATTCTCAGGGCAGTATTCCTCATGACGGTAGATGAAGCCTTTTATGAACCTGAAAGAATAAGACAGATACTACGGGGTCAATTTATTATACATGCAAAATACAGCTGGAAAAAATAGATCAAGATATAAACGGTAACAAAGTATCAGTCAAGCACCTGCGTATTAACTCAGCAGCCTGTCGACGCCGCTTAGCCCTCCTGCGTGCTTTCATCCCTCGCCACCCAGACTGGATCACTATCACTACACATACACATACATGCATGTATAAAACACCGAGACAACCTCCATACACAGCCAAAGAGAACATCCCAAGGTTAGTGTAGCAAACACAGAGAGATTCAGTTCGGGCCCAAATGAACACAAGCGCGTCCACTCAAATACGTCGGCGGGAATGACGCGGATCAGAAAACAGCCATCCAAAAGCATGTTTTTAAGCATGTACGTAGATGAGGTGATAGTCAAAGTGTAAAAGTGTAGGAAATCCAAAACAACGATTGAAGAGAAGTAAAAACTCATCTGAAAAGAAACTCCCACTAAAAGTAAATAAATATATACATCAAATATACAAATAATCACATACTTAATCATCTGTGAGTAGGTATTCCTGACACACACACACAATTCTCTGTGATGGAGGAAACAGTAGGAGGTGCTCTGACCTGCGTGTCTGATGCGTTGGTACTTGGCTCTCTCCCTGTAGCCTCGCCATGATGTCTGCAAGGTCAAGGCTGGAACACAACAAAGGAAAATGATAAAAAGGTACATTTACGTTCAAGAGACGAGAAATAAATTCAGCATCAGGATTTATCCCACAACGGTAATATCTATCATAATACTCATTTCACCTCAATGTTTATAATCTCACCACTGTTACTTACCGATCTCTGGCTTTTTCGCCTCTAACGCGTCCTCAGTGGTGAACAGCGTTTTGGGGAAACGGATGAAGATTTTTGACCTACAGAAGGTAGACAAAGGCATTTTTTTACACTCCATTTAATGAACACCCACACATCTATCTGTTGCACTCGCTTACCTTCCCAGCTTGTACTCCTCTGGTTTGTAGCCGAGGTGGCTGACCAGCGTCGAGACACCGTCCGACAGTCTGCCATGCCAATTGGGCCACGTCTCAGGACACAGGGGCTTATACCTGAGGCCATTTTGTGCATAATTACAATTAGAGAACATAGAGTAAAGAGAATTTACAGACACTAGTGCTGTGAGACACTCAGACAGAAGGTCAGTCACCTCTGCAGAAAGGCTTCAAAGCGACGTCGATAGGCAAAGCCAGCTCTCCTGACCCTCAGGTTTTCCATCAGGCCCAGGTACTTCACCTGGTGTCTGACCAGAACTTCGTCAAACCTTCCTGCAGGGAGAAATCGTATTCACTGGTGATGATAACACACATGAGAAATATTATACAACACATACTATACTATGTGTTAGATTAAATACAGACACTCACATGAAGAAACAGCCAGGCCTTCATTTATATTATATACATTATTTGAAAGCTGCCTTTATTTATAATTCATGTGTCCTTTTTTATAATTTGACTATAAACTCTCTTGTTTTCTGATAATATCTCCTGTGTTAATTTGTTGCTGATGTACACACAACACTCCCTTCATCTCTTTCACATCAAAGTGTTTAGAGGGCAGAATTAATTTGGAACACTGACAGGGATTGTAGTGTTGATTTGTGAGCGAAGATATTCTTAAAGAAAGGGCGTAGAGCTTCATGACTGTGTTTCACAGATTTTTCGCAATTACAAGTGACATTATTTCCAAAACGGCTTTTATTTGAGAATAAAAGCACTATAACATACAACACATTTTTATTTCAAGATGTGAGAGTGTACCTGGCTGCTTGGCATCATTAGGTTTGATACAGCGCACGTAGGATGGTTCTTTAGACATGAGGATCTCCATGAGTTTCATCAGGCTGTTTTTGAACTGAGTGGCAGCCTATGTGTCAAGTTAAAAAAAACAACAACATGAAACTGTGGGAAATTCTATGTATATTTCTGTGTGTGTGTTAGTCATGCCATGCCATATGCAATATATAAACCACAGGGTGAGAAACAAACACACGTGCACGCGCACAGAAATTCTCACCATCTCGGGGCGTTTCTGGTCTATTACTTCCTCTCTGCGGAAGCAGTGCCGTAGGATCTGGTTGTCTGACTGGCACATGACCTGGACAGGGACCAAACCACACAACCACATGTCAACACGGCACCACGCCTCCCTCTTCCTCTTCCCTCAACAATGGGAAGGGACACATAGGGATTTAAAGGCTGTGGTGAGGCTCTACCTTTGACATTTTCACCACCCTTCCTCACCTCTTTCAGGTTCCTGTTCAGCGAATCATTGTTCTTGTCAAGGAAGCCTGAAAGAGAAACAAAAATACAGCAGTGTGTCGTTACAGCAGCTACAAGGAACATTCATTCTTTGTTGATTCTGGCGACCTCTTTAGACAGCAGTGGCACGAGCACCACCGCCTTGTGTTTAAAGATCTTGATCTGGCGAGCATGTGCATTTGTTTTGGAAGGAAGAGAGCACCTTATTTTGTATTTCTGTTATCCTTTTTAAAGGATCCACAGCTGTTTGCAGAGTGCATGACGGTGAGTTCATGTATCTATTTGAATGATTAATCACTATAACAAGGACGATGGTTCTCGATAATAAACTCTTTTAGCACTGTGCTGTACCAACAGACTGCAGAGCAACTTCTTTCTTCAGACTGTGAGACTCCTCAATTCATCCTCAGCAGAATGCCATCAAAAGGCAGCATTCATAATAACTATAATAATTATATAGAAATAACCTATTTTCTCGCTAATGGTGCAAATGAGCATATGTAGGTCATACAGACGCATTATAAATAAATAAAGACTGTAACCAGTTTAATGTTCCTTGAGGTACGTTTACGGAATCAGCATGTTGTGGGACACGCTCTGAAACAACTGTCAGCTAGTGACAAATAAAAGCTTACCATTGACATTGTAGTTGACCTCTCCAGCATAATGCAGCAGCCTGAACTCCTCCCTGCTCATCACCCTGCGAGTTTTTCCATTTGCCAACTTGTGACTGAAAGACATAAATATGCACACACATGGATATGTACAAACAAACAGAGGCCTGCTGGTATAAGAGGCTGTAGTTAAAAGAGTGTGTCTAATATCTTATATAAAGATGATGCCTACGTGACAAAATGGGGATGGCCGCCGAGTGCGTCTTCCAATTTCTCTAAAAAGGAATCATCGCAGGTCTCCCCAGGTCTCAGACACTCCTCGTCCTGAAAACAAACAAGGTACACTGTTTGACCTACAGCGACAGAAGGTAAAGCTACACCGTATACGGAGAGAAACGCACCAGAATGGAGATGATGCCTTTGTGCTTCTCCTCTATCAGGTCACAAATGATCTTGTTGTCAAAGTACTGCACCGTCTCCCACTGAAATTAGAGGGAAACGTTCGGAGTGGATTGGTGTTGTGCGGCATGGAAATGAACATATTCATAAAGATAACTTATAATCATATAATTCATTTGTTTCAACTGCCCAACCAACAACGGACTCACTGCAATCCCCTCTGTCTCATACTCCTCCTGCTCAGATCTCAGGGTGAGCTCAATGAACAGCTGCTGGAGCTTCTCATTGCAGTAGTTGATGCAGAACTGCTCAAAACTGTCGGCAGAACGATGAGGTAAAATGCATGCTGAAGTGATGTGCAAAGGTTCTGTGCATTGGAGACCACAACGAACAAAGAATCTGGTTTACAGATGAACAGAAAAAGGGAAATTGATTTGAACTCATACCTATTGTGTTGTAGGACTTCAAATCC
This sequence comes from Spondyliosoma cantharus, assembly GCA_900302685.1. NCBI lineage: Eukaryota > Metazoa > Chordata > Actinopteri > Spariformes > Sparidae > Spondyliosoma > Spondyliosoma cantharus. The sequence goes on along the minus strand of OMLP01015513.1, from coordinate 22,338 downwards.
ATAGATATCTAGAAGCCCTATAACCGAGGAGCCCTTACTGCTGTGGTAGAGTTCATCCTGCATGGCATATGAGGTACAAAAAAATGCAATCATTGGTAAAATGATGCAACAGGCCCCACAACACGACACGCTGTTGTTGAGTTGTTACTGCACCTTCAGAGCCAGCGACTGGTTGATTTTTTCCACCAACCAAGTGAAGGTCCGACCATACACAGCCTTAGCCAAAGCATCGCGGGCAGACAAAGCCTGCTCGAAACTTAGCGGGCTTATCATCTGTGACGAATGCAAGGATGACGCAAAATTACAAAATCGCAGGAGACACAACAAATGGCTGGAAACATGAGCAGCGAGGACAAAACGATCGTCACCTCCTCTCCTTTGGCAGTGAGCTTCTTGTGAGTGAGCGCTTCCCCGAGGGCCGAGCCATCGACACCCATCAGCTGAAAACAACAACACATCTGTTCTCAGATTTGCGAGTTTTTTGCGCATACTTGAACGTCCGATAATACCTGCGAGACTGTTCTGACCTTTGAAAGACGGTGAATCTGGGTCTCAGTGGTGATGTAAGTTTCTCCTTCCTCCCCTTCTCCAAACTGAGTGTTCCCCAGATGGAGAACACTGGCGATGATGCTCAGCAATTTCTGAGGTCAGACACAGGAAAAACAGTTCACAGATGAACTACCTTTTAATTTTTTTTAAACTAGATGCATGTAGGGACAGTCAGTGAGAATGTGATCATCAATATACGTCAGAACCAGAAAGATTTTAGTTTAGTTTTCCATTTTAAAACAAGTCACCCATCCACTTCAGCTGTTGAGGAGAATGTTGCAACACTATCTCGCTGTGAAGCTCCAGAAATGTTTTGTGGACTACGAAACTTCACCTTCAGTTATTCTGAATGTGTTCATGATGATTAGAAATGTGATGTTTGCCACTGTAAAATTTGTGGGATAGTAAACAGCACACTATTCATAACTGGAAAAAGTTTAATGTAGCAAACTGTGGTAAACCAGAGAACATTAGTGAAAAATACAACAGTAACATTCATTAAAATCATTCAGGGCTGTTACTCACCTGCACTTCTTCTTCAGTGAAGCCAATAACAGGCAGGGCCTTCATCACAACCTTCCAATTATTCTTGTCACTGACGGAGCTCAGTCTGGGACAGTTTCCCTGAGCAAGACAATCATGTTACACCGCATGATGATTGTATTATTGTACAAATCTTACTCTGAAACAAGTAATTCACCATATGCGCATCACACCTTGACCAGGTATTGGTACTTCTGAGGGTTTCTTTCAAGGTCCAGTGTGATGAGCAGGTCGTCTTCCCCTCCATCCAGAAGCTGATAGAAGATGTGGAAGTTCCGCTCGCCGTGGTTCTGGTGCACGACACGTGATTTCTCGAGAAGGTAGTTCAGGATGTGACCACCCACTGGCGCACCCTGGGAGAAGTTGGAGTAAAAGATGAGACCAGAGGGCGACAGTAAGAAGCAGTTTTCGCAATCTAGAGGTCTTAATGTGAGCTTTTCAAGCACATGGTATTGATATTAAGAGTGAGGAAGTCAAGGGGGGTGTTTACCCTAAAATCAAACTGGACATCCATGTATTTTCCAAAGCGACTGGAGTTGTCATTCCTTAGTGTTTTGGCATTGCCAAATGCCTGGACAAAGGAAAAGAGCCAGGAAATTAGAGGGAGGAAGTGAAATCAAGACTAACAATAGCAAAAATAAAACAGCATTAAAAAGCATTTATAAATGTGAGACGATAATTCAGATTTCTCAGATCAACCAGATAAAATATATAAGAAAAACAAGTCAGTGATAGTGACTGTTCAGTTTGAAATAGCAACAGTTAAATACCTCCAGAACAGGGTTAGACTGCAGTAGGCGGTCACCGAGGGCGGCCATGTGATCATTAGTGGGGCAGGTGACAGCGTAGTAGAGCAGGATCTTCTTGGAGGCCTCTGTTTTACCTGCTCCACTCTCACCCGATATGAGAATACACTGGTCCTTCCTCTCAGTCCGCATAGCCCGGTATGTGTTGTCTGACACGGCGTAGCTGAGGGAAAACACAACGGCAGCTTCAGCTTCAGCTACAGATTAAGAAACAGCTGAAACACAGTGGTGGAATAAAATCACAGACATAGAGTACAATGCTTTTCAAAATGTACACATTCACTTTTTTCAATAAGAAAAGTAAAGTAAAAACGACTTTTCGGCGTTGTCATCTTATCTTCCTGTCACATCAGCAGAAATGTTCATTCAATTTTTAAAACCTTAATCGGAAGAAACGGATGACGTGCCAATATCATCATGCATTCTTTATAAATATTACAAAATTGTATTTCCCTACAAATTGTAAAATTGATTAAAAAAAAAATGTCTGTCACAATAAATAAATCAGTGAAAGGAGATCAAATCATAAATATTATAAATAATCTATCTGATGATCTATAAATTATATAAGTCAAAATCAATGCACACATAATTTCCTTTTAGAATTCCTGTGAGATTTTCATTTTAATTATAGGTTGGTAGAACTGGTAATAAAATTTGTAAATTAAATGACATCAGACGACTTCACCAAAAAAGCCAGCAGATAAAGAATGTGTTCCTTGCAGCCATTAAGTTATTCATTGTTTTACAATAGGTTTACTGAGCTTTGTGTGAAAGCCTGTGTGGAGGATTCAGTTTGAAAGAATTACGATAAACACATGCCATGTGATCAGTGGTTGGGCAGCTGACAGCGAAGAACAAATAAAAAAAATGTGTGAGGAGAATTAAATGACTCACATGTGAGGTGATATCTCATAGAAGCTGACCCCTCTGTAGCGTTCCATCTGCGGCTTGGAGTAAATCTCCAGCTCTTTGTAAGGGTTCACCGACACCAACACTGAGCCAATGTACGTCTGAGCCAAAACATGAGAACACATTCAAATATGTTTCACCACGCCAAGTGATATGTTTTGGAAAAAGTGGAAAAAAAAATTGCTTTATTACATAGATGAGGTTTTCTCTGAAGCGTCTCCGGAGGTTCTCTATGAAGGCTGCCTCACTGTTGTAATTTTCCAGCAGGACAAAGTCCTGCACCCCGACCCTGTCCCGGGCCGTCAAGGCGCTCTCCATCACCAGGCGCACTCTTCCTTCAACATCTACCTCCTGTAGGAAGAGAGAGGAGGCAGAAACATTAAAAAAACCCACAGAAATAAAGTACGAAGTGGATGAGAAGAGAGAATGTACGCTCTTACTGATAACCTTCCAATAGATGTAACTAGACTTTTGAACAGCAGGGGGCGAACAAAGCCCATTTCCATTTCCCCTGAAGTATGATACATTCACCCAGTTATGGAAGAATTAACATCTGGTGCTCAGTATAACAGTAATTGCCAAATAATACTTTCCGTTTATGGGGAAAGACAATATGTCTTTCAGAAATATCTTCAAAATATCTGTGCAAATGACTCGAGACTCACTGACCACATCGCCACAACAACCCTCTGTAAACACACAAAGTTAGAACAGTCCCAGCAAGACTTGCCAAGATTAAACAATGAAGACATTTAAGGAATCCAAATGATAAACAGATAGGAGAGACTCTTCTATTATGCAATGGGCAGATAGAGTATTATGATGTATGAACAGTACACACAGCTCTATGTCAGCAGACAGGATTAAACCACAGCCATGGAGAGAGTGTGTGTACATGTCAACCTCACTGTGATGGCAAACATAATAATGCAGACAGGAAATAATTACAAGTCGGCAGAGTGAAATTCTCAGATATGCCCTAAAGAAAGTAATATTACACACACGGCTACATGCACAAGCATGCGCACATACACAAAAGAGATAAAAATGTCGGCAGTCAATACTTACTGATGATAAATATCCAGACGCACACTAAGGTGTGTAATCAATGCACGACAGCAGCCAAATCAGCTGCACTTCAGTATCACAGATACATCTCTGAGAGAACTCCTGCTGTTTCTCTTTACGCATTCATAAAAACAACAAGCAGAAAGTGGAACAAAGGGGCTAGACTTCCACAGGACTTCTGTTTTTCTTGAATGCAAGAGGCTCTCAAGGGTCTCATTTGGCCGGTTAATGGCGGTAAAAGGTCATTATCTCTGAGCGCTGGATGCAGGAAAATCCTTAAAAAAACAGGAGGACAACAGTGGAAGATAGCCAAGAAGCGAGAGCAAAGGAAAGCCGCTTGATGCTTCCACTGCAGGCCCCCCCTCCCCTCTGCTTCACCTTGGAGTATTGTTCTTCCACTCCTGCAGGTGGGCTTCCTACAGATAGTAATTGCAGTTCACAGTCAGATTTTCCAAAGGATACAACGAAGGAATGTCAGGGTCAGGTTCGGGGCAGGCGTTCAGTGGATGCCACTTAATGTTTGTATGTGGGCGTCAGCAGCTGTGCTTGCTTTTATATTCACCACTTAGGATTTGAATTTATGCGCGCAGGGTCACCAAGAAATCTGCACTTCCATTTATGACTGGATGGCAAAAGTGGAAAAATGATCAGTGTAGACCAGAATTATTGCCACGTAGTTTTAAGATGTGGGGATGTAATGAAGGTGCGGTTTGCAGGCTGATTGCACAAGGAAATGTGCTTGCTTTAGTTTGACTCTTATCACAAATATATAGCTCAAGGTGGGCTTGCTTGTTATGTTACGCTTATAATGAAGCTTAAAAAGCGCCTCCATGTGTTCAGCATACACATCAACCTTTCATGGTAGACGACACTGAGCCGCACTGAACTGTAACAGACTCCTCTGGCGTGGATCTTTCATTCCATCTTCCTCAGATCTCACACCTTTTATGTTCAACTCTGATGTTTTTAAGATGTACAGCAGCTGATGTTCTGTGTGATAATCTTCTTCAGCTCCCTTGTATTTTCTAGGCAGCATTAAATGTGCACTGACACATCAGACTTTCGGGCAACAGAACTCAAACTAAAAACACACACAGCAAACACTGTTTTCAAGGAGCGATCTCCCAGCAGTCATGAGCAACATTTTTTTGCTTTTAATCACCATGACATGTGGTGGAGGGAAAAAAAACAAAAACACTTTTAATGATGAGAGGCCTCATCCAAAACACTTCCAAAAAAATATGAACAAAGCTACTGCTGTAGCCGAGGAGACACTGTGGGCTGAGACGCCTTAAGGGCTACAGGTCAGGGATGGCGATACAACCAGAATGCAGCTTTGTTATCAGTGACCTGACCTGAGGCTTGGCTGCCACATGGGTGAAGGGGCTCGAGCGTCTTCACTCTGCGCACTAGGGAGTGTCAGTGGAAATCTGCAGGTTTGTAGGTGCAGCAGCAGTGACAACCAGCGAGGAGGCTAACTTTACAGTGGGACTTGGCTCCAGGCCCCCATGACTAAGCTCTGCTGGGCCGACTACATTCGGATTGTCTTCCTTATAAGGCATGCCCCACCACTGTGTCCCAGGGCGAGCTGCTCTGGTACCACAGCTGCCTCTGCACCGCTGATGTGCCAGTAATGGATATGGTGGAAAAGTACCAAGTTCATCCTCTTTGGACTGCTTGGGTTAAAGCTTATACAAAAACCAAAATACACACTGAGTCATCATACACAGGCAAAAGGAAAAAAAAATAAGTATCTCAGGGTGACTCATTGTTCTGCTTTTCCCTCCATGAGTGAAAACAGTGAATTGGGGGATTTGATCTTGTGCTTCACTGAGCTCAGATGAAGCGCACACACATGCAAACACATGCAAACGCACACAAACGCACACAAGAGGGAGCATGATGGTGCTCGGGATCTTACCCTGCCTTGGTACCTCATCCTGTCCAGTTGTTGCTGGAAGTCGGCTGAACTGGTGGTCCCCCCCCGGGCTGGTGCTCCTCCTCCCGTGTCAGACAGGGACTCCTCGACTGCAACCGCTCATCCACATTTGCCCGCAGGCGACACAATTAAGACAACTTATCCTCTCCTGTCCCACTTCACTTTCTCTCAGCTTTCGTCTCTTTCAACTCGTCTTCTCTCCTCCTCGCCCGGCTCCCCTGCGAGGACAAAGCATACGCGCTTGGGCCAAGACACCAACCTTCAATTCATCTTCCCTTTGACAGGTCAAGTAAATGTCCACCTCTCCGCGAGTCCCTCTCTCCTTCCTTCTAAACTATACGACAAGAAACAAGGGCAGGAACTCCTCTCACACGTCACACAGCTGGACAAAAGAGAGAGAGAGAGAGAGAGAGAGAGAGAGAGAGTCAAGGGAAAGTAAGCTGGTGGATAAAGCAAGAAAAAAAGAGTGAGAGAAGGAGAGAGCTGGAAAAAGTTGCTAAGAGCCCCTAACTGCAAAAACATGTAATCACTGTGCAGCAATATAAAAAGGGGGGGAAAAAAAAAACAGAATCACATGATGACATCTCACTACATTCTTTCTTTCCTTCCCTCCCTGTTTAGTTTGCTCCCTCCCTTTTCTCCCACAAGCTGAGACAGATTCACATGGGAAGTGACTTATGGGGGTGTTTCACCAGCAAGACCGCCTGTTGCCTTGTGGTTGATATCACTCTGCTGCTATTTTGAATGTGAATAAAGCAATGCACGGGCCATCGGAGTCCTCACTTCTCTCGTTCCCTCCTGTTGGAGGCATTTTTGGGGAGCGCCGTTAAAGGCCACACCGCCCCACGTGAGAGAACAGCGCCCTCCCCTGGTATCCCTGCCCGCAACTTCCCTCTCACCCTATTTTCCCTCGCTCTTGTCTCCACGCCTCACTCTCCTTCCTCTGCCAGCATCATCAAATATCCAACACTGAGGAATCTGAATAATGTTACCCAGATGGAAAAAAAAAAAAAGCCTCTCGCCCCTTTTTTTCTCAATCTCTGGCTGTCTCGATGGTTCTTAAAGCGAGGAGGGAAAAATCTCCAGGCTGCTCCCTCCCTACCACTCTCACATATAGTCTAGATAAACTGTGGGAGATTCAACACTTCCACATTCATTATAATATGTGATGTTGATCCAGCTCCTGCCTCTTTTACGATAAGTGGCGAGCAGTCCTGCCAGGTCTACCATATGTTCGCTCACTTGAACCTTTTCAGTCAAAACGTGTTCTCACATTTCTTTTTCCAAAAATGCAGCCTCCGTACCCTATTAGGTCACTCGCTTACGCAATTGCATTTGAAATCAATGTGCTCTATTCACGCCGGCATCACTCTAAGTGATCAGCCACTACGAGGTCAGCTTTGTATAGAGCGCAAAAAATCAAAAGAAACGTGTACAATAAGATCAAAGTTGATCATTTAGTTGGCACGGAGAGGTGGACTACAGTAGAATGGGGGGTATTGTTGGGTTCCCCTATCAAAGGCAAACAGCGCTCAGAGGAAATATTCTGGACAAGAGGTGAGGCGGCCTGCATGCTTCAGGATGTGCTGTATTTGGGTTTCTAATGCATCAGAAGTAAACATACAGAAATAAATTCACGCTGAACAATAACGCCTATTGTTGGAACTTTTTTGTGTCTTGAAATGTGAGTACAGTGACTTGAATGAGCTCAACCAAGAACCACATTTCCACCAGAAAATCCAGGAACTAGGAGCCTTTAGGGAAACTCAGTTTGCTTCTACGGCAGGGATTGTAGTGGGAGACTACTTTTCTTATCTTTCCAATTAACTCACTATCTGACTCTGAAATTACGCTCAAGGTTGGAGTCCAAAAATCAAGAGGCGAAGCAGCAGGTCTTCAGTCAAAAAGGTGTTTATTCCCATACAGTCACTGAAATCTCTCGCCAATTCTCCCCCTTTTATACCCATGGTCCAGGTGGCCCAAGCCCCCCTGGACCATCATTTTGCCTTTATGATCATCCTAGGCTTGTCACTTATCAGATGCGTTCTTAAGAGCCTACAAATGTCTTACCCAGGCCCCTTCTGTGGCCTTGGGTGAGCTGTGGCAGCACCTGTTGCTCATTTATTTCAATATGGTCATTATAAAAGGTTGCACCAAACACTGATTTTTATCAGGCTCAAGCTCAATGTCAGAGCTCAGCTGGGACCGCAAGGGATGTTGCAAAATGTATTCATATGCATGATCATGACCCAGTATTTGCCACTACAGGATCAGCGTCTAAATCAAGTTCTGGTAACATGATATTTATCCTGCAAAAAGTCCTCACTTTGGGGTTGTATTTTTCAAAAGCGCAGAAAGATTTGGTGTCCCATTTTACGTTTTGTGAAAAATCTGTTCAGCAGTTTTTGTGTAAAACTATTGCAGACAAACAACCCTACAAACAGAGGAGGGTGAAAAACATACAAAACTACCTTGGCACAGGCGCCTGTCTAGACACTTAACATGACGTCATTGTTGCTGTTTATTTGCATGCAAAAATAACGTGTGTAAATGTCCACCGCTTCTCCTTATGTCAGCACACTAGTTGGCCTAATCTTCGTTCCATGAAAAGTAATTCCTGGGACTAAAAGTTTCAGGCACTTTGGGTGGAAACATTGCTAAGATGTGATATGGGTCTGTATTCTGGACCGCCACTTGAGATAATTTCGCAAGGGAGACTTTGAAACAGCAGCTGCCTTCATTAATACGGCTCCCGGAGTCAAAGGGGCAAAAAGCTCCACCACCACAGAAATTATTTGGAAGACAGCAGCTGTGTAAAACCTCAACATAAATTGATAAAAAACACATTTTTCTTAATGACACTACACATTTACTCCTCTGATGGGCGTTTGAAACCTCAGTTTCCATTGACATCAGGAAGATTGTCATCAGAAAAGCAGGGGTGGAAGTAACTTTTCAAATTACTACAGTAAAGTCATTTTAGGGGGGGGTTCGTGTACTTTTATGAATATTTTTTGTAATTTTACTTGTACTTAAGTATGCATTACACCATCTGATCTACTTAGTTACTTTTAAAATCCTAATTGAGCACGGAGTACTGGTGTCTCAGACAGAATATAATGTAGATAGACTGCTGGCAGCATTCTTTGGTTTACCTTTGAAGGGCATCCAAGACATGCATGTGTAACCACATGCATGTGGAAAACATGAGGGCATGCTCCCAACACATCTGGCTCCTGTACTCAATACACATACCAGCATCTAGCACAACCTTACTGCTAATTATATTTAAAAGGAACACTAAACTCAATCAGAAACAAACTACAGCTCCACTGTAGAGGCCATCTTCACCACCTGAGCTTAATGATGGTTCCTCCTGCTTTATTTTCCAGCTGAGCTTCTTTTTTTTCAATAAGTGTTCCTATCTTTGTTTAGCAGTTCCTGTAAGGAGTATTTCCTTCCTAGCAGTTTCCTGATGTTCAGGGTCTTCCTTCATGACCCGTTTGTTTGAGCTCAGTTCTAATGTGAACTATATTAATCCTACGTTCGGCTGCATGTGTTCATCTGCCTGTCTCAAATGGTTTCATCCCTATATCAGTTTAAAATGCAGAGAACCTCGTGTGTTATATTTGATCGACTGGAATCTAACACTTGCCGTGTAACAGTTGTTAAAACATATAGATATGGTCGGACTGAGCTTATTGATTTGGACCGACTTCCTCTCTGGAGCACACCCACTTTCTTACCAAAACGCTGTCAGATTGAAGACTGAAAAAAATATTTTTATCTGCAGATGCAATCCTTTGCCTGACTTCAATTTGCATAATTATATTAAAACTCGAAGACTAATTCTGAACATCTGACATATATTACAGAGAAAATCCGAATAATCCTGGCATAGCCTTCCTGTCATAAACTGACTGAGTCCGAAGTATAGGTATCCTCCTTTTTCCTCGTTTTGTATTTAAATTGCTATGGCTTTACGATTAAACATAACAATGAATCACAGAGGAATGATGACTTACTCGGGCGGGGTGGAAAATGGGTTGTTTCTGCTCCCTTCTCTTCCCCTCCAACCAATTCTCTCTCCTTCTGTATAACACACACATCAAATAGACTACTTATGTGACAGAAAAAATTGAGATTGTGAGCATCAGATGTTATCTTGAGCACATATCTAGCTCATCTAAATCTAACTTTCATCCTCAATTGTCTATTTTTTTCCTCCTTGTCTTTGATGGGTTATGTTGCATTATTCATGCTTCAGTGTAGAAGAGCTACTTTGAAGGGAACAAAATATGGTGAAGTCGTATGAATATTGTTTAGGTTCCTAGCTTTCCTAACTTGTGCCGTTGTGCTCGGTAGAGATGCCATTTCCAACCTATTGTCCATCTGTGCTGAGCTCCCTCACCACCCATCTGCTGTCCCTTTCACCTCGTCCTCACCTCTACTGCCTCTCAACCCCCAGATCCCCGTTACACCACAGCGGCTACTTTATAGATTGGTCAAGGTGTAAAACAAACCCACCCCCCCCCGCCACGAATCAACGAGCTGTGGAAACACATTTATATACTGTATGTTGCAGGGATTTAGAAACAATAATAAAAACCTTGCAAAGAGATCTCTAAGTAGACACATTTATATCCACTGATTAATCTAAGGACATCAGTGGGAATGTGGTGTAGATGGAGAGAAGCCACTGTGTTCAAATAGCTGTTCTTCTGTTTTACTGTGGATTGTAGTGTTTCATGTTGTATATGTTGCATTTTATTACGTTGTGGGATCTCAGTGGGAGTTCCTGGAAAAAATAAAGGTGAAATAAAAAGGAGACAAGTATCTATTGGGGACGGGGTTATCTCAAGTGTTTTTTCTTAACAATAAACACAATCAACACGAGGATGGGGACGAGGTTTCAGGACAATAAGGTAACTTAATTTGCAAGATCACTGAAACGATATCAAACATTAGCTTATCATTTGATCAGCTACTCTTAATACTCTTAATAAAGCGTATGAAGGCTTAGGGCTCTACCTAGTGGTAGTAACATAAACTACACTGAACTGGCTCTCATGCCTCTATTTTTTGAGAAAGGGATGGATTGCCATTAAATTTGGTTCCCAGAAGATGAATCCTAGTAAGTTTGATGGCTGCTTGATTTTTCATTTAGCTCCCAAAACATGAATAATACCACTGTCATACACTCACAGTTTATGACAGGATAATTCCTAAAAAAAAAAAAAAAACAGACAGAATGCTGATCTGCATCATTTTCCTCAAAAAAGTGTTTTGACACAATGACGATTCTATTTTTGTTTAAGCCGAACATTTTAATATTTCTTCCACCAAGTCGAGTACAAAAGCTTCAATTACTTTAACTGATAAACAGTTAATTCATACATTATAAAAAACACAAGCATACACACATACATATAAATATAATGTACATACACATCAGTAATATACCATAAACACACACACACACACACACATTCTAGCATACAGATATGCCTACCTTATCGGAGTTAATAATCAGAGTGCATGAACAGCCTCACTGGAGTTGCAAAGTGAACACTTTCTTCCATATCCTTCTCAGGCAGCAGTCTGGTGGTGGCCACCACTTCGGTTACTTGTCACGCTGAAGGTGAAGCTTGTAGACTACACAATTAACTGGCAGGCGGACTTTCTCCTCCCAGAAGCCTGTCTAAATGCACTCCCACTGGGAACCGCTGAATCCAGGCGGATAAAATTACAGCACAGCGGAGCTACTTTCTTGGAAAGAAAACTTGGAATGTTTATAGAAAGTGAAAACTGTGGCCGCATTAAGCCGTCATTGCTCAAAGGTGATAGGTAATATCTGGTATTTTATAGCCTATAAATCCGCTAGGAGGCGGCAATGCTAAAGTAATGGGATATGAGACTGATGACTGATGCCAGCCTCTGTTAGAGGTGGAAGAGCTGAAGTGTACCGCACTGTTAACTTGTACAGCCAACTTATGAGATCATTAGACTATACTTGGTTGCCTCAACTAAAATGTACTGTCTAGATGTTTTAAAATACAATTAAAGGTGCACTCTGTTTTTTGGGGGAGGAAATTGTAATCAGCAGATTCATTTACTTGTTTTTTTTGTCTTTACAAACTAAATAATCAAACTCTTATACCAACGTTCTCAACCTTAGCCTAGAGTAGATTCAGATGTCTATAGATTATCACTTTCACCAAAGAGAGATATTACTCCCCTAAACCTCCTACTGGGATTAACATTATTTCATTAACTGTTCAAGGCCCAAAGATTTCAAGTAATCTAGTTTCAAGTTTTTTCTAATAATAATCTCACAACCCCAAAGATTTATTTTGTGACTCTATTGAGGTCAAACCCTAGATTGTAATTGGCTTTAAGTTAAGATAGCTCATAATATTTCTGTACTTTAGGTTAAGAAGGATTCTGAACACAGGACTTGTACTTGTTAAGGAGTAGTGATATGGTGTGGTATTGAATCTGAGGACCTCTTTCACATCTAGACTTTACTGTCTGTTTCTGATATGATGTCATATAATAAACATATCCTGCTGTACAAAATGTTGTTGTCAATAATGCATCATCATTTCAAAATAATTATTGCTATCTCTAACCTCGAAGGCCTCAGCCTTAGAGATAGTAGATAGTAACCACTCAACATCACTCAACCTAATGCATGTCGTCCATTATAACCACCAACCATCAGTGCGGCCCGGCAGCATAACTGATTATGTCTCATAATGGTTTAAAGAAGAAGAAGTTAACCAAAGAATGAAAATTCAGTTGTTAGCTACTCACCATCATGTGATGGAAGTCAAGTGACGTTTTGCTGTCCACAAAACATTTCTTGAGCTTCACAGCAAAACAGTGTTGCAGCATTCTCATAAAAACGTGAAGCAGATAGGGACTTGTTTTAGAACATGAAAAAAACATCTTAAAAAACATAAAATTCAAAGTCACAAAATGATTTGAAAAACATTATTTAAACTGTCAATGCTGGTCGAGCTTGTGCACCCACTTCAGACAGGGTGCACGCTAACGCACTTAGCCGCTTATAAATGTTTGTTCCTTTAATGTTAATGCTATGCTAGCTAGTAGAACTCGACCAATATTTTGACAGATATTGGCACATCACAGATATGGTATTCATGTCATTGGTTCCAGCAAATATTTTGTCCACGCGCCAATATGAAATCTTTTTTTTGTTGTTGTTTTATTGCTACAGAAAATAATTCAGAAAAGGATGCTTGAGGTAATGTATAATTATTAAATTCCCAGTCAAGATTATTGTTTTACAGCAGTGATGTAATTTCAGACAATTGTAAAATATTCTCCCTCTAACAAAATATCTTTGTCACAAGTGATTGATGACAACATCCTCCAGTATATGATATCAGAGTTGTTTTACTCGTCTATATTGGCACAGCTCCACTAGCTAGCATTAAAAAGGTCAAATTATATCATGTCTGACATTTGAATAATCAGAGCACAGTTTAAATTTCACCTTCAACTACCTCAATCAATTTACTTTATTACACTTGATTTAGTACAACTACATTGAGATACAAAATCAAACACTAAGTTAGCTAGCTAGGCTACTGATTAAAAAAACCTAATATCACATTATGACAGCTACAAGTGACATAAGTCAAACGTTCACTCACTTATAGTTGATTTAACCTTGTGAAAACAGAGTTTGTGTCGTCTTAAACCCTCCGCTTTCTGTATATTAATGTTTAAAATGTAGCTACAAGTTTGTGTCCCTGCTGCCGGTTGGACCAAGGAGCTGACAAGGGACAGCGCGCGGACATCTGTTGGCCTGCGACGTCATTCACAGCACGCGCAGTAACGTTAGCCAACATTAAATACTCCTGGACATTTTGTCAAAGGTCGCGAGACGTCATGATGCAACGTGACGAGAACTTGTCCCGGTGAAAACCGGCTGCTGTCGAGCTACGACGGAGCTGTAATTGTGGCGATACTTTTTAATATACGGACTGGGCGCCGAGAAATCGATTACTTGAGAGTAACGAGCCCCGCATATGCAGTACACTGGTGAGCTAGCAGCAGAGAGCAGCGACCTGCTGCAATTGTGTGAGGGCGCCGCTGGGTGAGTCCCTCTCTCCGCTGCTTCTGTCTCCACAGCTCCCTTTTCCCAAAGAAAAGAAGAGGAGAACTAGGTCCGGGGAGGAGGGCCGCCGCCATTATCGGAAAGCTGGCAGAAATACCACTTTCACACACGCAATCTGCTCACGAATTCACCGGGACGTGAGCAGTTTCTGTTGCGGTTGAAGCGTATTTGAGACGAAAACAACCACGGCGATTGCAACAAACTCAGCCGTTTGTCTCGTGTGCGCGGCCGGCCTCAGCATTATGTGGGCACAACAATGGACAGAATAATTATTGAAAAAGCAACGTGGTGAACCGAGGAGAAGACGGCTAAGCTGGGTTTTTTATATATATATATATATAAAAAACGCCTGAATTTCTCGTGAAGGAAAGCTCCTTGCGAGAACACAACTGGATTGTTCTATCATATGGAATATTTATTTCTTTCCTTCCCCCCCGTGTTTTTAATTGCAGCCGAAAAAAAACAGTGGTGCTAAACAAGAGAATCCCCGGCATGGGAAATGGATATTTAAATCAAATCGCCCGATCGCACAAGTTTGCGGTATAATCGGCGATATCTGCGAATTGAGACGACAAACAGTGTATTCTGCGGGCTTTATGCTTATGCACATCAGGCGGCGAGGGCTGCGGCAAGCGCTGGCCTGACAGATGCAAGAGGAGAAAGGGAGAAATGCGATGGTATGTACCCTACATGCTCACCCCTCGTCTTTATGGGGCTGTTTTTCCCGTTGAAAGCTGTCGAGAGCTACACCCTTTAGACAGCTGGGTAAATAAATTCTCTTCAAACGTTGTCTGTCGGCGTGGAGAAGGTGGGCTTATTCCACATTTTGGGGGGGAGCTCTGCGATTTCATTATGTAGACAGCGGGCCTGGCGTGGTCAGCCCCTCTGTGTGCACCCTACAGCCCATGTTAACTGTTAATCCTGTGCACAAACACACAGCGTTGCCAGATCTTATCTAAGTAAAGCAGGTTATGCGAATGAAATTTGCTTGAAGATGCCCTTTAGTGAGCTTGTGTGTTGATGGTGACGGACAGGGCAGTTCAGTGGTGTTTTTTTAATTTTTTTTTGCTGGAAAGGAGAAGTTGTCTGTTCGTTTGGGTATCAGGCCTAGCTCAGCTGAGCGGTGTGGACTTGCCCGTGCTTTTTGCTTTTGACCCTGCCGGAGCTGTTTGCTTCTTATGTGTTGTCACTTCATGTGACAGGATATATCTCAATACGAGGCCGTAATTCCTCCTTTTGGATCGTCACGTGCACGCGAAAGTGAAAGTCTGCAGTGGGTCAGTTTTGCCCTTTTGGATGGAAATCATGAGCTGCAGAATTGCATCAGTGCTGTAGTAATGGAGGCATTAGTCAGTGCTATGATAATGGAAGCATTAACATTACATGTCTGAAAGGGTTGAGGGAGTTCAGTGTCCTTTTGTCGTAGATTGCACTTGTCTGACTCTGTCAATAAGCCCTGCATGCATTCACTCACTCACTCACTCACTCACTCACTCACTGGCATTTGTCTTTGAGGATTGGGCTGATGGCTACTGTCATTTAGGTTGAAGAAACTGAGGTGTCCGCAACATGCCGGTAGTCATTTTCATGCTTGTCACCTAGATCACTGATCAGCTGACATGGTAATTTTAAAAAAAGGACCACTCCCAACGTTTCTCCTAGGGCTAGTGTCATTGATTTTGATACTGGTTTGATATAAGAATTTATCTGCAGAGAGTGGAACAGAAGAAATGAGTTGATTTAATCAATTATGTAAGATTAATTGGCAACAGTTAGAATCAAAGTCATATTTAAAGTGAAGCAGAAAATTATTTGCTGGTTATCTGAGTTGTCTGTTATAGTCGAGTAACTTGGGGTTGAGGACTGTTGGTCAGTAGAAATAATAATATTTGAAGATACCACCTGTGATGGGTTTACCAAAATAAACACAAAATCAGTAGATTAATTCAACAGTGCCCCAGAGTGGGCAATGCATCATCAGTCAAATGAAATGTGCAAAAATCTGTGTTCTTCCTCATTAAATTGTGTTCAGCTTGGCTGTTACTTTCACTGTAACAACATCTATGCCCCCTGCCAGGAGATAGTATGAATGGTTGACATTGCCGCTCCTGTAACACTGTCTGCATTGTGTTTTTATTGATGGCTAGATTCGATGCCAAAAACCGCCCAGTGTTTGATAACAGCTCGGTGTGCTCTGTAAAGATATTAATGCAGTGATTTCACACATATGGCAATTCATTGCTTTTGACAAAATGGTCACACTTGATACACGATCCAGGCCGTAGTCATGATCTTAACTAGTATTTAAATCCTCATAACCAGTTGAATTCAACAACCCGGGACCATTATACCCGACCTTCAGGGGATTAAGAGGATCCATTGCATCAATATCATTTGGTATACAGAGGATATGGGCACAAAAATGGATAAAATGTGACTCTTGACATTCTCATAGTCTGTTATTTATAGAGATCGCTTGTTTGTGAAGAGGGATAGAAATATATAATGACCTTACGCAAGTTGACTGACATTTGCAACACCAGAATAGTCCATTTTAACACGAAGCAGCATGTTTTACAACAGTATGTTATTATTTTAATGTTGAAAGGTTAACTGTCTGACATTTTTTTCATTGGTTGTTTTCCTGTATTTTCATTCAAAATGTGGTTTTGTTGTTTGCCCAATTTGTCTGATTTCTTTGTTGTTTTTTTGTTTGTTTTTGACAGGATCTGATTCATGGAAGGAATTAAAGAAAGAACTCTCTGCTCATATCACTACGCTGCCATTTGTTAGAATCGACGGCCAGCAGAAGAAAGCGAAATCTGATATCCGCTGTGGATCAGCAACTTTATGGACAAAAATTCAAGTGAACTCCTTTATACAGTGCCTGTTTATGGCAGGATGAGCGTCAGCAGACTATGATGGCGAAAAAGCAAGATGCCCGATCGCCCATTTACAACCTCATTGTGGTGGGATTGTCAGGAACCGAGAAAGAGAAGGGGCAATGTGGGGTTGGCAAGTCCTGCTTGTGTAATAGGTATGTGCGGCCTAGTGCTGATGACTTCTACCTGGACCATACATCAGTGTTGAGCACCAGTGACTTTGGGGGTCGAGTGGTCAACAATGATCACTTTCTGTTTTGGGGGGAGGTGTCACGGGTTCTGGAGGAGGGACCTGAGTGCAGGATGCATGTTGTGGAGCAAACTGAATTCATTGATGATCAGACATTTCAGCCACATCGTAGCACTGCTATGCAGCCCTATATCAAACGGGCAGCCGCAACAAAGCTGGCTTCAGCAGAGAAGCTCATGTACTTCTGTACAGATCAACTCGGCCTGGAGCAAGACTTTGAGCAAAAACAAATGCCTGAGGGCAAGCTGCAGGTTGATGGCTTCCTGCTTTGCGTTGACGTCAGCCGAGGCATGAACCGCAACTTTGATGACCAGCTGAAATTTGTAACTAACCTGTATGGTCAGCTTAGCAAGACTAAGAAACCAATTGTGCTGGTCCTCACCAAATGTGACGAAGGAGTTGAGCGCTACATCAAAGATGCGCATACGTTTGCGATCACAAAAAAGAGTCTGCCAGTAGTCGAGACATCAGCACGCTCAAATATAAATGTGGACCTTGCCTTCCTCACTTTGGTTCAACTTATCGATAAGAGCAGGGGCAAGCCCAAGATCATTCCCTATTTTGAAGCCCTAAAGCTCCAGAGTCAGCAGATAGCGTCTGCCAAAGATCGCTATGAATGGCTAATAAATCGTATAGTAAAGAATCATAATGAAACCTGGTTAAACACCAGTCGGCGAATGAACACCTCCCCAGAGTACAAAGAGTATGTGTTCTTGGAGGGAACGGCTAAATGCAAGAAGCTTTTTCAACAGCACGTCTACCGTCTGAAGCAGGAACATATTGAGAGGCGTCGCAAAATATACCTAAGCACTCTTCCTTTAGCACTTAGTTCTTTGGTGCCTGACCTGGATGAGATAGATCAACTGAGTTGGTCTGGGGTACAGAAGGTCCTAGAGTCCAAGCAGCACTTTGCCCACTGGTTTGTTGTTCTTGAGGACTCACCATGGGAGGATACATCTCACATTGATAACATGGAAGATGAGCGAATCCCATCAGACCTGCTGGAGACTGGTGAAGCAGAGGATATATTTAATGCCCACCTGGAACATCTGCGTAATGAGTGCAGACGGGCGGAGATGAGGCTGGAGTTCAAACACAAATTAGCTTCCTCTCCCTTTGTCACACCTGGCAAACCTTGGGAGGAGGCCCGCAGCTTTATCATGAACGAAGAGTTCTACCAGTGGCTTGAGGAGACGGAGTACTTAGACCTGTACAACCGGCATCAGAAGGAGATCATTGATCGTGCTAAAGAAGACTTTCAGGAGCTCTTACTGGAGTACTCTGAGCTTTTTTATGAGCTTGAGGTGGATGCCAAGCCAAGCAAAGAGAAGATGGGGGCAATCCAAGAGGTCCTGGGGGAGGAACAGCGATTCAAGGCGCTACAAAAGCTTCCAGCTGAAAGGGATGCTCTGGTATTGAAGCATATCCACTTTGTCTATCACCCTACCAAGGAGACCTGCCCTAGCAGTCCTCACTGTGGAGATTCTAAGATTGAACAAATCTTAGTGTCACGTTTCCCCACGTGTTACCCCTTCTTAGATGTGAAAGCTCATTTCGGGGACACCAAGGCCGACAGAATTAACCTTGTCATACTAGGAAAGGATGGACTGGCCAGAGAATTTGCCAATGAGATTAGGGCTCTCTGCACAAATGATGACTGGTATGTGTTAGACGGGAAGATGTATGAACTGACACTGCGGCCTATCGAGGGAAATGTACGTCTTCCAGTAAACTCCTTCCACACCCCCACCTTCACCCCTCATGGATGTCTGTGTCTGTATAATTCAAAAGAGTCTCTCTCCTATGTGGTTGAGAGCCTTGAGCGACTTAGGGAGTCAACTCTCGGTCGAAGGGATAGCCAGCTAGCACAGCTACCAACATCACTGCTTTTAGTCACTAAAAGAGGCGTCGGATCATATGTGGATATAGGTGGAGAAACTGCCTTAAACCTAATAACACAGGGACAGCAGGTTGCAAGGAGACTGCAGTGTAGCTTTTTAGACCCTGCCTCCCCTGGTGTGGGCTATGGCCATAATGTCAATGAGACCCAAATCAACCAGGTGCTGAGGGGCCTTCTGGATATTAGGAGGAGCACATCCTTCAGTAGCAGCTCCCCGCCCCTCCTCCCCGAGCCTCCAGGTCTCCGAGACTCTCCTCATCAGCCGGCCCCCGAGGCAGACCTTCGCATTGTCATGTGCTTAATGTGTGGAGACTCGTATGATATCGAGCAGCTCCTGTCCCCTTTCCTTATGCATCAGCACTGCAGGCCCATGTCTAATTGTGGCACCTCTGTGTTACTGGAGCAGACAGTTGGTGGACACAAGCTGGCTATAGAGCTCTCTCTGCTCTCATACCATGCCTCCTTTACTTTGCGGAAGAGCAGGTTAGTACACGGCTACATTGCCGTGTACTCTGTCTCAAGAAAAGCCTCCCTGGAGACCCTCTGTGCCTTCTTGTGTGAGGTTCAGGACATTATACCGGTTCAGCTGTTGGCAGTGGGAGACAGCCAGGCAGAGCTCACTGACAGCGATTATGCCTGTGAACAGCTGATCCAGGGGGAGGAGCTAGCCCATGAGATTGAGGGTCGTTTCAATAGTGTGGTTTGTGGATCCGGGGGTGTGGTGGGAGGCCTGCACAGGATAGAAATGTTCCATTCTTTTCTGATGGAGGTTGTGGAGAAACGCAACATTGTGGAGGCCACGCACATGTACGATAATGTTGCCGAAGCGTGCACCACCGAAACTGTGTACTCCCCACGCTGCAGTTCTCCCAGTCCTGTCACCATGTTCCTGGATTCAGAGGATGATGTAGAGCCATCACCACCATACTATGATGGCACACTCACTTCTCATAGTGGGGGCTTCAACCTGCCAGACTTAGACTCCAGTGACATCTCTGTCATCTCTGATATCAGAGACTTCGAGAACAAACTCAACAACAAAATTCCCCCCCAAGTAAGAGTTAAACCGGGCGTCACTTTTGACTTTCGGAAGGTGAGCCGCAACCCATATATCGATACCCTAGGTCACCGTCGCTCCCTCCCCTCTACTGTTACCTGGGTTCCCGGTGGGGATGTGGGCTACGATCCCTCCGACTATGCGGAACCAATCGATGCCGTTTCAAAACCCCGCCCTAGCAATGAAGAGATCATCTACTCGGTGCCACATGACAGCACGCAAGGCAAAATCATCACCATCCGTAACTCTAACAGGATGCACTCCAATGGAAACGGCTCAGACAGCGAGGCAGACAGCAGCTCTCTGGAGCGAAGGAGGAAGTTCTCAGCAGTGGGGGTGAAGCCTCGTCTGTACCGTGATCGCTCCAAGCGGCTCGGCAAGTTCAGCAGCTTCCGCACAAGCTTCATAGGCAGCGATGATGAGATGGGAGCTCTGCCGAAGTCCAAGGAAGATGACTTTGGGACTCTGAAAGGCGAAAGTCTTGTTAGTGAGGAGAGCGAGGACCCAAAAAAGAGAAACATCCTGAAGAGCCTGAGACGAACAGCCAAGGTGGGTATTACTATATCTCCTTTTTTTATTTGAATCTAGAAAAAGAACCTGTTTTTCATTTACTTGTCCATAATCTAATACACAATTTGTTGTTCATTCATTGCTATTATTATCTCTATAGGTATATTAGTACTAATACAGAAAGAACATGTAAATACACTGAGGTGACTGTTAAATGAACATTTTTAAACTGTAATGTCTTGGGGAGGATCTAGACATTTTGACTGAGCATGAGTAACTGATTTGCTGCAGACCACCACCTTTTTGTTAGAGTTCAATGAGTGCCACTTAATATCAATATAACTACCCCTGTTTGAGACACTCAGTCCTCTTGTCCTTCCTTCTTCGCAGAAAACCAGACCAAAGCCCCGTCCAGCTATTCCCAAGCCCCCGGAGAGCAGCTACTTTGGGGTCCCCCTTGTGAATACGGTGTCCCTTGACAGACCTATCCCAATCTTCATCGAAAAGTGTGTCCGCTTCATTGAAACAACAGGTAGGCTGTTCTGTCTTTTAACTTGACATTCGTGTGATGCATGCAAATCTGATTTAATTTAATTAAATTTTCTTTGTGGCTAAACATGTTTTTATAAGTTAATGTTATTGGTTAGTCATGTAATCATTGTTATTTAAATCTAAACCAGTGCACCTGATCATGACCACAATGTGATGTTAAAGTAATACAAGTTCTCTAAAAACTGCCAGCATCTGTTTTGTCGTGGCTGTGTGCAGTGGGGCTAATGAAGTGTTTGTGCTTTGCTTGTTTCACACTGTGCCCCCCCACGTCTTCCCCCTTTGCTCCGCTGCGCTCGTCTTTCCTCAGGCCTGAATACAGAGGGGTTGTACCGCGTAAGCGGCAACAAGTCAGAGATGGAAAGCATGCAGAGGCAGTTTGAACAGGGTGAGTCGCTCATCAGACTTGTTTGAACCAGCTGTTTGACATGTAATTATGCGACTGTCTAATCAAAACATAAACAGAGTTAACAAAGGAAAGTGTCACGCAACTGACTGTTCGGTCCCGATGACAGTTACCACTGATGGGCTTATTTTCTCTGATCTCTTTAACTCTCTCTCATTCTCCTTGTGTAGACCACGGATTAGACCTAGTGGAGAAAGACTTCTCCATAAACACTGTGGCTGGAGCCCTCAAAAGCTTCTTCTCTGAGCTGCCTGAGCCCCTGGTGCCTTGTGCTCTGCAGGTGGACCTATTGGATGCGTTCAGTAAGCAAACACTGCTGGGCTGGGAGGGTCTTTACTACAACATAAAAGGTTATTTCTTTAGAAGGGAGGAGGGTAGGGAAGGATTTTGGCAGACCTGAATAAGACAAGAATAGTTTTCCTGGTAGTGGAGAGAGATATTTTGATTTTGTATTACTGCGTGCTATGATGAGGTCTCAGTATTAATGGTCACTTCTCCGCGTGTGTTCAGAAATCAATGACAGAGAACAGAGGCTGTACACCATGAAGGATGTCCTGAGGAAGTTCCCCAGGGAGAATTATGATGTCTTCAAATATGTACTGAGCCACTTACACAAGTAAGTTCTCTGTCCGCTGTTTAAATCCCTTCCATGCATTTGTTGGTCTCTTGTGGCAGACGCCCATCTGTTTTTCTGCACTGTATGTATAAATCGGTGTCTAATCGCGTGTTTTTTTTCCCAGGGTGAGCCAGCTGAACAGGTTGAACTTGATGACCAGTGAAAACTTGTCCATCTGTTTCTGGCCCACTCTCATGAGGCC
>OMLP01015512.1:58018-72998 GCA_900302685.1 Spondyliosoma cantharus | reverse complement strand
GGCTCCAGGGTGGGGCCCCGGTAACGCCAATCCGGGCGACGTACTCTTCCTTGTTGTTGACTTATCCATTAGGGGCTTTGGAACCGTTCTTAGTCTGACCTGTCACCTAGGACCTGTTTGCCTTGGGAGACCCTACCAGGGGCATTAAGCCCCGGACAACATAGCTCCTAGGATCATTCAGGTACTCAAACCCCTCCACCACGATAAGGTGCCGGTTCAAGGAGGAGCATATACACCATATGTTGATTTATTTAACGCGGAGTTAAATGAGTATAATGAATATCAGTAGTTGCTAAAGCTACTTTTTTTTTAGCAGTAGTTTTACAAACTATATTTCTCCAGGGGTAAAATGTAGTTTGTTCAAACTACTGCCAGGCTGAACTACATGTAGTTTTACAAGCTACGCTTGCAAAGTAGCTTCTCCATCACTCCTTTCACGTGTGTGAATCCAGCTGTATGGAGATGTTCAGCCTACTTTGTCTGGGGAGTCGGGAAGTCCTCGGCTTTGGTCTCCTCTCTGGTCTGCACTGCGGGCTCTCAATGTCGGTCCAATAGCCAGAAGGAAGTCGCGGCTCGTCCGGTACTCTGTTGACGAAACTCCTGATTCACGGCCCAGCGGGAAGTCCGCTTGTGAGTGTTGGGGGCAGAGCCGGTCTTGGCTTGGCACAAATGTCTTCCTTTCGTCGAAACCGCTTGCACGGCTTCTGAAGCGGCCAACTACTGCAAAGTCTTTATCAATGATGATGGTCTTAATAAAGATTTCTTCTTCGTTGGTTCGAGTGGTGGTTCTTAAGCTCTGACTCGTAAACTAATTTAACTTCCTGACAAAAATAACTGGAGGATGAAACGCTGGCCTGGCGGATCTTCCGTCGTTACTCAATACAAGATGAATTAAATTAAATTCACTTCTAAATCAGGCGGTTATAATTAACGATATATTAAAACAAAACCCCAAAAAGAAAACAGAACTTCGTTCTGTTAGAGCTTTAACAAATGTGTAAGCACTTCAAAGTAAAGTAAAGGATTAACATTTTAAAAAGAAGGGAGTGAAAAATTTAAAGGAGAGAATGATTTAAAAAGAAGAGGAGTTTAAAAGAAGAGAAGAGAGAGAGCACGTCTCAGTTTTATTATCTGGGCTGGTAGGCAGACCCAGAGGAGCGGGCTGACAGCATTCACGCCTAAGACGATATTATGAGTCTAACCTCACAAAAGTTAATTAAACTAAACTATCGCTTTTAATGTTTCGAGACCATGTTTCACCTTTCCCAGAATTTCACCATGACTTAGGTGGACTTTGTCTACATTAAAGCATATGACATGATTAAAATCACTTATCATGCAAAAGGAATTCAAAACATAAAAACACACTTGAATATACAGTAGAACTGATGACTTGTACATATTTCTTCTAGTTCTAGCTTAATACTTGTCAACAAAAACATGTCAGAGACATTTACTGGAAAGAAACACAAACGTACTAAACAAAAAGATTCACCATCAGGAGGTGCTGTGCTTCCACCCAACACCAGACACATTAAACAATGAACTTGATCTTCGCTCAACTTTGTCATAGAGAAACGTGGGAACCATCAGTTTTATGAAAATCTTTTACTGTTTCCAAATTTGTTAACATTAAGAAGATGAGATTCTGGTTTAATGGTTATTTAAAACTTGTTGGAAATCTAGATGAGTACAGAGACACGTTTTAGATTGGAATGTCACAGACCCATTAACAGCATGGTCGTCAACCATGGAGAGACAGGAAGACTAGATAAACAAAGAGGAGGCCCAGAGCACTTTTACTCTTGGAGGGTGTATCTGTTGATTTGATCAAAAGAGACACAGAACATCAGTCGTCATTACCTAATTTACAATTGCAAAGACATTCAATTATAACACATCTTCTTGACAAAACAGTTCTCTGTTCCTTATGCTGTGAAGAGAGTAGACTCCTTCGTGCTTGACCTCGATTGACCT
This sequence comes from Spondyliosoma cantharus, assembly GCA_900302685.1. Lineage (NCBI taxonomy): Eukaryota > Metazoa > Chordata > Actinopteri > Spariformes > Sparidae > Spondyliosoma > Spondyliosoma cantharus. The sequence continues at coordinate 71,021 of OMLP01015512.1, read as the reverse complement.
GAGAAAAAGGAGTGCATCTGTCTGAAAAGGGGGGGAAGAGGACAACTGTTGTTATGAATTTGTAAATAACTAAAGAGGGTTCTCCTGTGAAGCGTCCATCAAACATCGCCTCTTCTTGCCAGGTGAAGAGGTGATGAGACTGCAAGGCGCCTCCACAGAAAACAGTCATCTTGGGGATGAAAAGATTAATTAATTTTAGAAACAGGGCCTCTTTGAGATGCAGAGACGAAGGACATGTGTTCCTACACTGTTGTCAGTAAACACAAATTTGTTTTGAAAATGGCTGCATTCTCTTTTTATTTACATTTTACACAGTGTCCCAACACTTTTTAAATGGTGACTAATCAATGTGAGAGTAGGTGCTGAGTTGGATACCAGGCACACGATTCAGTTAAGATACTTACACAGAAAAAAGGCACAAAGAGGTTCCCACCATGTTTCCTCTGTTAAGCTGGAGGTGAGACTGGACCCTGGAGCGTTAACTACAGCCTGACCTGATTGATTTTTGGTGCTGATGCAGAAAGCGATATTGGGGAGTGAAAAAAATAGATTATAGATTCACCAGCCGATATTCTCATATCCACAGAACATATGCAAGAACACACATTTTTATAAATGATGTCTTCAAATATGGTTATTAAACATTTAAAAAGATATGTTAGTAATGGATATTTTACAATAAACTGTGCAGTGCACTGAAACAACTTCAATTTACTGGGAATTTAAGTATTTTAAATTACTATTATTTTCTGTCTTATGTTCAGTAAGAAAATGAGTTTTCACATTGCCGCATATCAGATTCACATACACCGATACTGATGTACCTGTGATGGGCATCGATTGCGTGCTATTGGACCAAAGTATTGACTAAATGAATGCAATTTAATCTAAAGCATGCTAACAAGCTAACTTGTGTGTCTAATGTCTGATTTATGATGTAAATAATGAGACAGTTTTATAACTTATAATCATTGGTTCACATCTTGCAAATGAAATAAGTTGAATAAATGCGCAACAAATGACAAATGATGACTTCTGACAAAACCTACACCATTTCATCAAGGGTCAGTATATTTCATGAAATTGATTAAAAGAATTTACAGTGTCCTGCCAGTCTTAGACTAGTTCTACGATTTTCCATCTTATCCCATTTTACCATTTTTCTCTGTGTGGTGGTGGCCTGATGTAAAAGCTGCCCAGTTTGAATCCTTAATTAACTACTAATTTCTACAGCCCTTTTAAAAGTAATGTTTACAGATAATAAACCACAACATAAACATAAAGGATTAAATTTATCAGTTAAAGTTCCTGCAGCTTTCAAAAAGTTCAGATTTACATGGACTAATTCCAGTAAACACATCACAGCTGGACTTGGTCCTGATTGGCTCCCCTCTGTGAGAAATTCCAATAATCCTTCCAGCTAACAACGTTTTAATGAACAGCACCTTGTAAAGCCTCCTCTCAGCAGGTTTACCTGATTTGAATTCGAGGAGCTTGCTGTTTGCTAAATAAGGGTCCGCCGGTGTTGAGCCCCCGAGGACTTCCGAGCCATTTAACAAACACCCTTTTATATCAGAAATCAGAATCCTGAAAATTGAATAACATCTGCTTCTTAACCTCCAATTTCTTGCACAAGATATGCTCAGTGGTCCACAGCAGATGAGTGCGGCTGCACAGGATGTTAAAATGAGTCGCAGGGTATCTGGAGTAGACTGTTCAGGCTCCACACACACAGCAGGCCAGGAATGAAGGTGATTCACCAAGTGTTCTATTTTAGGAGGTAAACTGTCAGACAAAACGTTCCCTGTGTGCAGTTCCAGACCCGCCAGCGCATTCAGATTTCTAAGTTGGCTGTGGTCCTTTCTGCCCCCAGTGAACCCTGCCTTTATCTTTCATGGCTTCTTTACGACCCGAGCTCCTGCATGATCCTTTTCCTTTTACAGATCCATTGAGTGGAGTCAGTCAGTCACGGCACAAGCATTATATAATTCCAATCAATCTGAGTTATAAAATCTTGACATAGGCTGAGGCTGCGCTACAGCTGAAAATTTACAGCTGTTTAGATTGCAAGTCATTTCCCCCGTGGCATGTGCACACACACACACTCACACACACACTGCATCTGCCTTCTGGAGCTGAGTGAGGATAAAACCCTGCCTGTGAGGGCCTTCAAATCTGAGTTTTACTCCCTCTCTCTCAAGCCACCGTGAGTGATTGGGTACATTTACCGCATCAGATTGCATTAATATTCTTTAGTCTGTCGTAAACTGTAAGGGAGTGCTTGCTGCGGGTCTCTGAGTAGAAAACATTCTAGACGTTTTTAAGAACGATGAATAAAATCAGCAAGTGAAGCAGCCCTGAAGGCCTCTGGGTGGCGGCAGAGACTGTCGATCTTCTCAAGGTGGGTGTTTACTATTCACAGCACTAACCAGGGTACATATCAACCCAAGACATACATGAATCGATTCAGTTAAATGTATACCCACAGCGGCACAGGATGAAATATCTACTTGTATATGACACCGCTCCAGAGCTCCAGCGTAGCCGTTATTAGACGGAGCAGGAAGCTGCTGCTGTCATCACCTTGAGCAGTCTCAGCTCTCTGTGTCATACCACCAAGTTTAGCACAAACATCCAAAACGGCTCAGGATGAACTCTTGCCTCACATTCGCAGATGAGTTCGCATTGCAAGTACTGAAGCCTGATCTCAGTATGGATGTCATAACGTGCAGCCGCAGAGGAGCTACACTCGACTTGTGTGTGACTCCTCCACATCTCTTAAGAACACCCACACTTCTGATAATGTGTGCTAATTTATGTAACATTTGTTGTTAACATATTTGTTTTAGCTATCCTTTATCCACTGTATACATTAAACACACTGTGGGCATGTCTATAGTCTGCTGATGGAACTATCCTTTGGGTATAATAAGGGATGCACTAGAATTAAAGGCAAAATGCTAATTGTACATAAGGAGTGCTCAAAGCTATTCTCCATCTTCTTTATGCATGAAGGCTTAATTCAATGAATCTGCGTGAGAGCACTTTCACCAATGGCTGAGCTCGATATACAGCACCTGAACGTAAGCCAAGCTATACAGATTAACAACGTGACATACTGGAAGCAATATTACAATTATGTCATAGCAATTTGTTAAACTGTCTCAAGGCTGACTGCATGAACAGAGGGATAACTTATGGTTTTTCGCGTGGCTGCATGCGCCTGTGTTGGTTGGTGAGTTTCCTCCTTACAGGAAGAGGTTGCCCCTTTTTCTTTTATTTGTCAGTCTTTGGCAGTTATATAAACCCATCCCAGCTGGCTGCTTGCCTGCACAATTGCCTGCTATTAATGTTGATGCATAATTGCATTACATAATGTGTTGTGCTGTCTTTTAGAGGAGTCAAACAGCTGTGGCTATTGGCTGTGCGCGGTGTCAAGCACTCGCCACTGCCAGACAACAGGCTGATCATAAATGGGAGCTGTCACAGGCCCCTGTCAATTTTAAGCCACGTCAATGGGGCTTTTGTAATCGCTATAGCACTTCAATGTATTTTGTCGATGAATTATAAGATTTTAGGTCCAGGGACATTTGATCCATTTATATTCTTTTATCAGACGGCTGCTAATTTAAACACAGCAGTCGTACAATGTCATCCGTGACAGACAGAGAAATCAATCTCTGTTATAGAGAGAGAGAGAGAGAGAGAGAGAGAGAGAGAGGGGGAAGAGTCGAGCGTTTGCTGGCGACTGGCTCTTCCCGTCGGCTCCCCAGCAGATGGTAGTGCAGCATCGCAGAGGAGCATCTCTCAGAACGGGATGAAAATGGTGCAGGAGATGAGCTGTCTGAAAATGAACGCTGCAGATTCTGAGGTACGAACCTTAATGGGATAATAGGGTAATATCTTACCTACACCATCATTGTGCAAGGCAGCACATTTAACGAAAACTGACAGAACCACGAATGACAGCAGTATATCTTTCAACATCTCCCATATGGTGTACCCAGGGGGACGATTAAAAGTGGAGCACATTGATAGCCGGGTTGCAGTGGATGTATGTGCGTATGGCTGCCGTTTTAAATCCAGTCATTTACGTAAATGAACCCAGGATTGAGTGCAAAATCATAACATTCAAACTGTGCCTTAAATACTTGATATGGGCTATCAAGCTGAGAGCGAATAAGGAGCAAAGCAAAATATCAAATGTGGTTACATGTGATTGGTCACATTTGTTTACGAGGGCTTCATTTGCATCACAAAGATCATATTTTATAGCAGGATGTGCGTATTCCGTGCTTTGTTGTGCCATCACTGGTATTCTCATGTCAAATTCTGAAGCATGCTCTACCTGTTATGAGGCTGCAACACTGTGCTATTTGCAGATTTGGCCTTTTCGAATTTGCCACGCAGTAGAGTGTATGATGAGGTGAGATCAAACCGTCTGAATCATCCGTGTTTCTGATTGCCTCTGCCCCCGAACCGAGAGTCAAATATTGTTTCTGTGTCATATTACATGCCGTTTGGGAAATATCTTGGCTGTCTTTATCTCTATATTGGATGGCTGCAGATAGGTTCGCACTCGAAGGAAGTGTGATGAGGAAAGTTTGTCACACTGTAGCCAAAACTCAAAATAGGCTCAGCACGCCGCGTGTCCGTGTATCACATTTCAGCATATTCTTGCTAGGATGGAAAGTAGAGGGGCCGGATGTCACGCTCCGGTGATGGAGGTTATAAGCCAGAATTATTAACGAGAACAAGGGGAGTTTTTAAGGTGAGTCACATCTCGCCATACATGTTCTGACAAAAAATATCAGCGGCGGAGACATCAGCCACAAGTTCTGAGGCAGAGCTGTCTCCTTTGAAGTCGTGCAAAATGGCTCTCATCTGTTGAGAGCTCTGCAGACGGAGACATCCAGCTTGTGAAAAAAAAAAAAAAAAAAGAAAAGAAAAAATGCTGTGATTGGAAACCTGGTAAGCTAATGAGTTTGCACTTCTATCTTCTCAATTTGTACAGGCTTTTGTGCCAAGGCCTTTGAGGCTTTTCTGTGCCAAGTCTTGTAATAGTGTTCCCATTGTTCGCCTGAGAATCAGACACTGTTTTATGAAACTTAGGGGGGGAATCCATCTCCAAAACTTTCTCACATGGGAAAGACAAGGAGGCCGGGAAAATCACCGTGAATTATGGATATTGCTGCAGTGAAATTAAGATGACAAAGAAATGGCAGAAGAAGAGGAAAAAAAAAACGCGTCCCGTCTTAAAAGGGTGGATATTTCACAACTGCATCTGAGCTGCAATGCGGCGTAACAAGTCATAAGTAGTTCTTGTTAAAGACTTATGAAACCATATTTTTCATTCCTCCTTCCCCCTCTCCTTGTGTCAGCCGCAGAGACTGAACTCATGCAATCTTATGGGCCATAACCATCTGTAACTATTAGCTATTGGCTCCTCAAGTAATGTGTATATTAGAGTCTCATTTTTTCCCGTCAGACGTATTGCTGTAGAATGTTATGTGAGGCCGCCTCTGTGGTAGTCTGTCTCCCTCTCCTTGTCTTTTGTTTCGTCTCCGCCTGAGCAAACCGCATAAACTGTCTGATAAACGAGCTACAAATGAGGATGGGGTTTTTTACACTTGGGAGTTGTTAAAATTATTGGGAGGGCAGTGACCCCAGTGCTTATTTGAGCTAAGATGCAGGCTGTTGAGATGTGCTGGGAGCGGATCTAGGGGCTGGTTGAGTCTTCAGGCATGTCCAATCCTATCCATTCAACCATTAATGCCTCAGAGTAGACCAGAGGAAACATTACAGCCCTCGGATCAACTCAGAAGAGACCAGGGTCCCTTTTCCTCCTCGAGCTCACTGCTTCCTTCGCTCAGCCTCGGTAAAAATTCAGTAATTCTTACACATGACAAGACAGTACAGAACATTCTCCATACACTCCTGCACTATTTTAAACTACTGTACACTCAGCAGTCTTTTCAATCATAGCTACGGTCGATGCAATAATCAGGTGTCTGGGGGAGAAACATACAGTTCACACTACCGAATTACGGTCTTTGTTTTCTATGTGAAGAGCTGCTTACTCACACGCATTCTATAGGTCAAAAATACCAAAAACATTACCATAAGATACTGAAGAGAAAACAAACGCCTCTTGTATGAAAGTGAGAATTCATCTTGTACAGTTCAGGCATACAGTAGGAATGGACCACACACCTCCCTCTGTAATTCACCCACACACGCACACAATAATTCTATGAGGCTCAAGGTTGTCGTGCTTATTGAATATATCAACTTAACCACTGATGTCATTGATCAAAAAGCCAATTCCAGTTCTCTTATTGCGTTAGAGGGTAAAACAATTGCCAAATGACTTTGTAAGGTGCACTCACTTGGTAAACAGATCTGAGATCCATTAAAGCCTTGGAGATTATCAAGCCTCAGTCCAACAATTTGTGGAGATTGCTCTAAACACCTTGCTGGTGACCTTCCTCCTCTAGTTGAAAGTCAATGGGAAACGTGGCAAGGAGCCCGCCAGCGCCCACAAGCAGCCCCCACCCACCCTCCTACCCAACCCCTCCCTCCTGCACTTTAATTACACCGCACCTCAATGGCCGGCTATTTCCCCATCCCCTCGCCTCCCTTATATAACCATGTGTCCCTATCAATACCTCAGACTCACCAATAGTGAGTCCAGATGTGCCATAGGTTTAATAACCGCCACAATACTGCCGGCCACACTCAATCAGGGTATCTTTGCTTCATGATAGATATAGCACAGCATGAACTCCATCTCATCAATATTAATGTCAGGACTTTTCTCCACGCATCGCTTTGTGGTTTACTGTCGCTGCCTCTCTCTGACCTCCGAGTGAGGAACGTGGATGTTTTCCATGTGCTTAATCATAATGCACAGTGCCTACTGCACTGATAGGTTAATGTACCCGAGGAGGATCAATGCAGTCTTGAGGACGTCTAGTACAACAGACATTTAAAGGTTCGGGGAAAGGGTTTAACAATGAGTGCCGTCTGTCTATGTTAGGATCTCGATCCAGCTTAATTAAATGGGGTTGTATAAGGTCTGGTGACTGGTGTGATGAGGTACTGTAGATAATTGGTGGAAGCAGCTGTTCTAAAGAATGCAAATGCGACCAAGAGCTCATTAGGAGCACGTAAACAATATCTTCTACAGACATTTTTTTTATTTTTTAAATGTATTCTTAAAGATCAGCGTCAGTTCAATTCTTTGTGGAAAAACATTCACCGTAATGAATGTTTTCAACCTGTGAGGTCTTTATGTAGATTAAGCTCAAAGCCATCTTGATGTGGTTTCCATCACAGTTATATAATGTTGTAATGATATTCAGGAAATGTTGAAGATATCTGAGCCTTGATTCCTTAAAAAAACACTGACTGGCAAGGGATCAACAGTCGGAGCATTTTTGTACCCGTAATCTCCATAAAACTTTATGCAAATCTTCCTGCAAAAAAGGGATAGGCTTGTTCGCCTGGAAATGTCAGCAATAATTGAAAAACAAGTCAAGAAACTATTTTTATCCTTCTATGTCAAGATAACGCTCCCCATCTGGTGTTTGTACGGAGGGTTTTTGGCGTGCGAAAAATGAAAAAGTGTTTCTTTAGGAGGTCTTCTTAAAAACATTTTTACACCTGGGTTACTGTGTCTTCCTCTGACAGGGAGAAGCCCCTGCATGGATACAGAGAAAAACATTTGCTCCCAATGAATAAATAATGTACGGAAACGAGGTGCTCGCATTAATTTGCAAAGCAGAAAATGCAGAACATTTCACAGAGTTTTAAACCAAGGTTTTTTTTCGGAGAGGGGATCATTTACCCCACAGCGGGGTGTTACAATATGCAGCTAAATATAGTAACACTTTGGTGAGGAAACTTTAAAAATGCAGCGACAGTAAATGAAATGGAAAACATGCTCCACAACCTTTTCAATTTTTTCAAAGGGATGGCGCTGAATCCAAATGTCAAGTGTGAAGTAAAATGTAGTCAAATGAAAGATACATACAGGAGTAATTGAGGTTATTTGTAATGAAGAAACATTGATTTTTCACTCATCATCTGAATCTGCGTGCATGCCCGTGTTGACATTAGATACACATTTTTTAATTGTAAAAACAAACACACAGCTTTCCTCGAATTTTCTAGCGCAGTGACAATGTTGTTCCTCCTCCGCTGCAGAGCTGATGAAGACACTCAGTTTACGGAGGACCACTGAACATCTGCAGACCAATTGTCTCTTTTAATTCCCAGTGTCTGGCGAACCGTTTCACAGTTTTACGGTCCAAGAACTGGAAAGCCTTTCTCTTGTTGGATACCTGAAAGCAAACACAGTTGTCTGCCACTGACTGGTCAGTGCCATGTGCACATTTATCTTGAGAGGACAAGCCGTGTTGTAAATCCAACTATAAAGAGGCTGAATTAGATCTCTGGCTAAGCAGCTCCACAGAATAATAATTAATATGGAGCCTTGAGCGTGTGTGCTGGCAGGGGGGCCCACCTGTGGTGCTGGTACAGAAATGCTCCAAGCAGACCTGAGTTCATTTACCTTCACTATTGCATTATCTCCCTCCGAGTAACCACCTTTGTTCCTGTACTTCAGCGAACATCTTTCTTAGTGCTATCTGAGGAAGAAATCCTGATAATGTAGGTAAACATTTTAACACCCTTTTCTCTGGCAAGAGTTTGGGTGAGCAGAATAAATAATAAGAGCAATGATCTGTCCCACATGGAAAATTATTTGTGACTATGAAGTATTACATCACTTAACGGTAAGACTTAGAAAAAAAAAAAACTTAATTAGCGCCTCTAGAGAGCAGAAACAGATCCAAGATTTCAAGGGTAACACTCAGCCAAAATCTCAGCCAATATATTATCTCTCACATTAGTTGATTCCCTGCTGCAAGAGAGCACTCTTTTCATTTAGAGATATACAATATGGCAGGCGCTGATGAATAAATGTAAGTCCTGGTCGTAAGCCCAAATATTTTCCAGGTTTAATTGACCAAGCTGCCATCGAACTACACCTGCTCGACTTATGTCTGAGTCAGGCTTGTATCATACCACCATTACAAGTCGTGTATGGCCACATTTCATATCAGAAACCTGGAGGAAGCTGGCATATTTGTTTTTCATTCCTGTTGCCTTCAAGTGGAATAAATAATATGGTGCACGTTGACCTTTTAAAGAGAGGCTTCTGTGGTTTAGATGTGTTTTGAACATGTGAAATGCGATTGTGCCGTACAGCCTTGGGTTGGAGCCGAAGGTCCTAATTGGCATGTGATTGCCTGTCATGAGTCATCACCGGGAACGCTGGGTGTTTTTCAATGTCGCTCGCTGTGTGCAAACACATGGATCCAACAGATGGCAACATTGTTCCTCCATCAACCAGAACAGGTTACTTGGCGATCTGCCAGTGAGGTACGGGTGCATCGACGAACCCTCCGAAATAAAAACAGCCATCAAAAGCGAGTGTGGGCGATGACGATGTGACTAATTGTTGCCATGGTGATCTGGTCTTTGAGATAACGTCTAACGGTAAAGGGAAAAAAGGAGCCAGCCTTGTAGAGACGAGAGGAGAAAATGAGAAAGGAGAGGGGAGGAGAGGAGGAGATGAAGGGGGAGACAGAAAAGGAGCACTGATGTTGCATGTGGGAGACGGGAGAGACAGTGTATGGACCCTGTAATGTAAGGTCAGTTCAATGTCTCCCAGTCGATTCAGAGATGTAAAGAAGTGGCCTTCATCCTCCGAGAGCACTGCATCTCATTCCACAATTACTAGTGTTCAAAATTGATTTGAACCTCAGGCACCATCACCAAGTTTATTGCAAGTAAAGGTTTGTCTCCGTTGTTCAGGAGCTCTTTGTATCCCGCACGGGTCACAAATTGCTCAGATGAAAGAGCCATAAGGGTCCTCATACCCAAATTTAATTATGTTTATGAAGTGTTACAGTAGGGAAACGTAGGCCTTTCCAAAATGATTACATGTCTCGGACAAAAAGCTCCCTTACACAAGTCAAAAATTACATGCTCATGTATTTCGAGCCGAGACAAAAATGGATTTCTTCCTGCCGTGAGCCGCAGTTTGCAGCATGTACTTATCCCTTCAATCATCTCCAGGATCCTTTCATCAGGCTGTGTCTGTGAGCGAGGTAGCATGGCTGACGCTCGGTGTATGGGTGTAAGTGTGTTGTTTGCTCAAGCGGTGTTACCCCACAGCGAGCGCCGAGTCAATGTCTGCTGTGTTAATGTTGTGCCAGGGAGAGATGCCTGGCCGCAGACTGTTGCATCAGCCCCCTCTCCTTTTGTTTAACGGGACAATGAACACTGGATGCTCAAGAACGCAAGGCAGAGAAAGTGAAGGGGGAAAAAAATAGAGAGCATGAAAGGGAGAAGCTCCTCGTTTCAGTGGCATAACATCATCCCGCGTCTTTGTTAAAAAATCTGACTAATACAGTTTTCCCCACGGTCAAGGTCAGCTCTTTAATAAGGCAGATATAAATCACCACTGGGTTCATATTTCCCCTCTGTGCTATCTGAGACCCTGCGGAACTGTTGTGTTATGTATTATCACATGGGAGCTGCCAGTGGCCTGGCAAAACTGTGTTGAGCTGTGGCTTGTCACAGCGCTGTGTGTCATATGACAACCTGCTACCTGGCAATAGTTTCCACTGGGGCTGAGCGATAAGAAGAGAGGGCTGCAGATAAGATGCCTCCTATTCTGGATGTGCCAGGAGCCCAGGAACTGATGATTTTTAAACACGTGTCAAGACTGCCAGGACTCTGTTTTACTGAGTCCCACAGCACAAGCTGGATTTTGTTTTTCATAGCACGGAAGCTGCCTTTGTAGTGGGTTTGATGTCTCTCACCGAAAATGTCATTAACGGCAGGAATCTCAAGTTTGCTGCCATCTTTTTTTAAGTGATGTGCTGGTGAATAGCAGCCACCACTGTACGTGACTAATCATTACTCACGCCTCCGACTGCAGTGTGCCTGATAACGACGCGGGAATGTGGATTTGTCTTCACTCCCACACAGGCTGCTGGTAAATGACAGTGAAGTGACGAGTCCAGACGATTCTGACATGATACATGTCGTCTTTCACCGCACAAAATTCGTCAGTAACACTCGTCACTGTGCCACTTGTCACGCTGCTCCCGGTACTCACTGCCGTGCCTGTCACTGTGATGTTGCGACAAAAAAAAAAAACAGGCGACCTCGTTCCCCGTTCCCCTGAATTTTTCTAACTGGAACTCCTAGTGTCTTATATACTATGAACAGCCTCTGTTTTGTACATGTTCTAATGCTGGAAAATTGTCGCAAATATTCTTTCCAGACCACGTCGTGCTGGGAGAAGCTGTGTTTTTGCCATGTAATGCACCCCTGGCTGTCCTCTTTGCTCTCTCTCTATGTTTACAGGACAATTTGTTTCTGCAACAGCCTCTCAGCAGGAGTGTGGTAAATTAGTGGTGTGTGTGGGCGTGTGTGTGGCTGTATCTGCTGCCTGTGTGTGCACATGTGTGTCAGGCTGTTTTTCTATGTGTGTGTGTGTGTGTGAGAGAGTGCGCATATATGCTTCCTTGTGTGCTTCACCTGAGCTTAAACCAGGCAGTTGCGCGGAACTCCGCGTAATAGCAATCAGCGATGGCTTCATTAAAATGTAAATTCTAGCCGAGCCTCTTGTGCATCTTTACAGCGCTTCCAAAATAACCGAGTGAAGGCCTTCTGGGGACTTAACGTATGATCTAATCTGTGTGTCTTATTTGAAACCTCCCTCTCTCTCAGGCAGAATTGGAGCGCCCCGTCTGATTTGGGGGGAACAGAACACTTAGAACCGATGCCTGGCCAGCTTTCAGACCGTCCCGCTTTCACTGTTTGTTTGCTTTTCAAGAGCAGCACAAAGCTAATTAGACAGCTGGTGTTGAGCCAATTTGTCCTCAGTCTGTTGTTTACCCACTTTTTGCATAATGCAGACGTGATTGTTGACATTGTATGATGCTGCTACACGGTCACAAGTGGCCATTTGGTTTATTTTCCTTGGTGTGGGCTGAGTGGCAGGAAGCAGGGCTTCCTTGGTTTGGGGAGGCACATGTGTGTCGATTGTGTGTCTTTGTGTCCTCAGCACTTATCCATTTGCAATTCAGACCAGTGCACAATTAACCGCCATCCAAAGGAGATTACGCTTCCAGATCAAGTACCAACAGGAAACTTGTTGGCCACGCTGTGGCCGCACACAGCTCCAATTTAAATTAGCTGATTCCTGGACTCTTAATGTTGGAACCAATTGGCAGTACTGCAACACAGAGAGTATTTTAGTCAGACAGTATAATTCCTTTAAATTTAGCAGAAATGTGTAGGTTCTTTTGGTACCAATATTACACTTTGCCATTCGTTTTCATGAATAACACTTTAATCTAAGAAGACTAAAATGGCACTACTAGAGTGCATACCTCTGCCAAAGTCCAACCATACGCGGAAATCATAGGGAGGAACAGGGACAGGGGGGTCCAGACCCCCCATTCGTTTGCATAAAACACAAAATCCTGTGAGAAAGAGATCCATAACTTTATCTGGATTCCCAACAAAAGTTAATGGGGTCTATTCTGTCTGCCATCAGACAAATGGACATGTGCGAAAACATAACCTTACCTCTAGATTTAAATGTTGACACACACAACATGCTCAGGCAACCATAAGAAAATCTGATAAAAAGCTAACACCATGTACATTCCACAAGAGTTGGAGAGTAAATATATCTTTGAGCTAGTACTCAATTTTGTGAAAATGAATGCCTTCATTCCTCCTTCATTCCATTTATAAGTTTGAAAGAAATACTATACTTTCTTTCAAACTACATTTGTATGATGGCTGGAGTGGAACTACGAAAAGTAGTAATAGTTTTGTACTTTCACTTAGAGAGGCATATTACGCTTTTTATGTTTTCTGTGCAGGTAGATCTTGAAATTTAAAAAGCCCA